>QANY01009501.1:228531-382683 GCA_003255025.1 Datisca glomerata
TGTTCTAAGTTATCAAATTTGAAATAGAAGAGTCCTTTGGAAGCTTGAACATCAAGGAGACCTCTCCCTTTCCAAAGCTGCAACGCAATCCTCTTAACCAAGTGTAATGGAGCTGTTTTACCCACAAAATAGCCAGCCAAACAAGTCTCCCATTTGGCAAAGCTGTCTTTGGTAACAAAGTCAGGGAGCTTTACAATGACCCTATGTTATTCATAAATTGTAGACTCCTGAAACTCAAGCTCAAACCTACTAGGTTGGTTTCTCTTAACTTTATCAGCCTTTTGTTGAGCTTTAGGTGAAGCTTCACAAAGTTTATGGTAGATAGTGTTGCACTTAAGGGTTTCAGAAATACCCTTAGTAGCCACCTCCTTATTCTTTAAAGGTTCCAAAGGTTTGGGGGAAGGATAATACTCACAATTTCGTCTAAACCCCTGAGTAAAAGCATATAACTCAAGATCATCAACTACTTGATTGTATTCTGGAAAAATGGATGAATGAGGTTTTCGAGCTGTGGGAGAAGATGAAGCTGACGTGGAGGTGTCCTTTCCATGCTTAGGTGGTAGTACAAAGGTACCTGAAACATGCTCCAAGGATGTCTTGAGCAAAGGCAAGGTCAAATCCCCTTTATGTTTAGGTACAACTGTAATTAAGAGAGGCTGTCCTTGCTCCGGGTTTTGGGGCAGGTTGTCTGTCCTTGATGGAGCTGACGTGGAGGAGTCATATCCATGCATAGGTGGTAGTACAAGGGTACCTAAAACGTGCTCCAAGGATGTCTTGGGCAAAGGCAATGTCAAATCACCTTTATCTTCAGGTACAGCCACAATTAAGACAGATTATCCTTGCTTCGGGTTTTGGGGCAGGCTGTCTGTCCTTGATGGAGCTGACGTGGAGGAGTGATATCCATGCATAGGTTGTAGTACAAGGGTACCTAAAACGTGCTCCAAGGATGTCTTGGGCAAAGGCAATGTCAAATCACCTTTATCTTCAGTTACAACCACAATTAAGACAGATTGTCCTTGCTCCGGGTTTTGGGGCAGACTGTCTGTCCTTGCAAGCAAAGTTTTAGCTTTGTTGTTGCCCAAGGTATGCAAGAGTAGGTGTCCTTTCTCCTTTTGCTTTTGTCCTTTCACTTTTTGATCAGAATGCATGTCATTGTTTGTACTCCATGCACAACTAGGGTTAGCTAGAATTGGTGAGGCGGCAGGAGTTGATTGGCTCTCAAGTACAGCCTCATTGACCAATGGACAAAAGATTTCACCCTTGATCATCTCTCTTCTTCGTGCTCCTCCTTTAGCCAGAGAACCCTTGGTGATTTGCCTGAGTTTTTCAGACAAGGGAAAGCTTGTTTGCTTCTGAACATGCTCTTTGTTCTTAGAAGCACCTGTAAAAGCTTCATTTACAAAACATGGGGCTCCACCAAATGATGAAGGAACCCTTAAAGCACTAGAATCCAGTAATAACAAGTCATTTTGTACCTGAGAAGAAGAGACCAAAGAAATGTGCCCACAAGACATTGAGAGCTCATCCAAACCTTTGATTTGCTCCTCATTAGAGCTAGAAGCAGCCTCATCATTGCCATTAATGACCATTTGGACCTTTCCTCCCTTATTTGGTGAGTTAAGGTTGTAGCTAAAGGTGCCAAAACAAGTAGCATGCTCCTCATCATCTCCATTAATACGAGCAGCAAGTGCTTCTGCCACATTTAGTGCACGAACACACACCTTCTTCTCACCAACTTCTTTGTTCTCCATAGCTAAAGTCTTATCCAAACTTGGAGATTCCTCCAAGGAAGAGCTAGAAGCAACTCTGACTTCTGGGTTTTCCAGCATCGAACTCCCATCTCCTTTAAACTTTAGAACATCTTCATGAGACTGAAAGCTCATCTTACCCAAACTTTTCTTACTGATCTTTGAACTTTGCTGAGTCTTGGTTTCAAAATAAGCATCATTCACCATTTTAGAAACTAAGCTCAGCTCCTCCCAGAGGAGGAGCAACAGAAAAGCCTCACCTGGTTTCTAGAGAGAAGGGAGAGCTTCTCTCTCTAAACATTGTAATCTATCTTATCTGATCTTGTCCTGTTATTGGTCCTTGAGGCATGCTAATTGGACTAGAAACCTCTTGAACTTGCTCATTGCCTTCTTGATTATGCTCATCTTTAAGATGTTGAATCCTTGAAACTTGGTGTGTAGGTTGATCCTTAACACTATCCGAAACTATAGTTCTAGGCATACCATGCAACCTAACTATCTCCCTAAAGAACAAATCAGCTATTGGAGGTGCATCATCGGTTTTATTACATGGAATGAAGTGTGCCATCTTAGAAAATCTATCTACCACCACAAAAATAGAATCTTTTTCCTTTCTTAGTTCTAGGTAACCCTAACACAAAATCCATTGAAATATCGACCCAAGGTTCCATAGGTATCTCCAATAGTGTGTACAATCCATGGGTTTATTCTTTGACTTAGCTTGTTTACACTTCACACACCTTTCACAAATTGTTTCTACATCTCTTCTCATATGTGGCCAAAAGAAGTGCCCATGCAAAATGTCTACTGTCTTAGCTATACCAAAGTGCCCCATCAAACCACCCCGATGTGCTTCCCGAACTAGCAACTCTCTCAATGAACTCTCAGACACACCAAGTTTATTTTCCCTAAACAAGTAACCATCATGTCTATAAAATTTATCAAAAGCAAACTTTTCACATGCGTTAAACACATTGGCAAAATCAGGATCATCAACATACAATTCTTTAATGTCTTCAAAACCAAGCAATTTTGCATCTAGGGTAGACAGTAGTGTATACCTTCTTGACAGAGCATCAGCCACAATGTCTCTTTCCCTTGCTTATACTTGATTACATATGGAAAAGGTCTCTATGAATTCCACCCACTTGGCATGTCGTCTGTTGAGCTTGTGTTGTGCCTTCAAGTGCTTCAAGAATTCATGATCCGTGTAAATCACAAATTCTTTAGTCCATAAGTAGTGTTGCCATGTTTCCAAAGCTCTCACCAAAGCATACATCTCCTTGTCATATGTTGGGTAGTTCAAAACAGTCCCATTGAATTTCTCACTAAAGTAGGCAATTGGTCGGCTCTCTTGCATTAGGACAACACCCATACCTAAACCTGAAGCATCACATTCAATTTTGAAGGTTTTAGCAAAGTTAGGTAAAGCAAGAAAATGTGCATTGGTTAGTTTTTCCTCGAGCAAATTGAATGCCTTCTCTTGTTCACTGCCCCACTTAAATACAACATTCTTTTTAATGACTTTGATTAAGGGCGGGGCAGCTATGGTGCTAAATTTTTTTTACAAATCTTCTATAAAAGCTAGCTAACCCATGGAAGCTCCTAACCTCCCAATACTTCTAGGTATCGGCCAATCTCTAACAACAAACCCTAACAAACCCTAGAAGCACTAACAACAAACCCTAGAAACACTAATTTATCCGTGCAAAAGGTACATTTCTTGAGGTTAGCAAACAAATTTTCTTTTCTCAAAACTTCAAGAACAGATTTCAAGTGTATTGAATGCTCATCAAAATATTTACTATAAATCAATATGTCATCAAAATAAGCAACCACAAATTTTCCAATGAAAGTACATAAAACATGGTTCATTAATCTCATGAAAGTGCTAGGTGCTAATAGTCAATCCAAAAGGCATTACTAACCACTCATATAAACCATATTTTGTTTTGAAAGCCGTTTTCCATTCATTACCTTCTTTCATCCTAATTTGATGTTATCCACTTTTAAGATCAATTTTAGTAAACACACAAGAACCATGCAACTCATCAAGCATATCATCTAATCTAGGAATGGGATGACGATACTTTATAGTGATGTTATTTATGGTTCGACAATCAACACACATCCTCCATGTTCCATCTTTTTAGGCACAAGCAATACGGGGACAGCACATGGACTCATGCTTTCATGTACATACCCCTTCTCCATGAGCTCATCAACTTGTTTTTGCAGCTCCTTCGTCTCCTCTGGATTGCTTCTATAAGCGGGTTTGTTTGGAATGGAAGCTCCGGGTACAAAGTCAATTTGATGCTCAATTCCCCTAATTGGTGGCAACCCTTTTGGCATCTCCTCGGGAAAAACATCTTCAAAGTCCTGCAAAAATAGATGTAACAACACTAGGAAAAGAGTGATTAAGTTAGTTAGTTGAAAAGCAAGCCTCTTTGTACAAAAGTACAAGTAAAGGCCGCTTGGAACTCAAAGCTCTCTTAATCTCACTCTCTTTTGCATAAAAACTTTCTTTTTTCCTCTCTTGATTTTTCCCACTCCTCTCGACCAACTCTCTATTTCTGTCTTTTTTTCTTTTGTTCAACCACTCCTTTTTTTGAACTCTCACTCTCATGATTTTTTTCACTCTCTATTTTTTTTACATTCTCAGTCTCTCTTTATTTTTCATTCTCTCTATCTAAATTCAATTGATCTTTATGCACTTGTTTTGGGGTGAGGGGTGCAAGAGTAATGAGTTTCTTATCAATTACAAAGGAGTATCTATTTTTGTGACCGTCATGAGTGGCTTTTCTATCAAATTGCCATGGCCTTCCCAAGAGAAGATGACTTGCTTGCATTGGCACGCCATCACACAAAACTTCATCGTTATACTTGCCAATAGAGAAAGAAACGAACACTTGCTTATGCACCTTGATTTCCCCGCAATCATTCAACCATTTCAGCTTGTATGGATTAGGATGTTATTGTGTAGGCAAGTTTAGTTTTTCCACCATGTATGTGCTAACCACATTAGTACAACTTCCCTATCAATAATCATACTACACACTTTATCATTAACAAGGAATCTAGTATGAAAAATATTTTCTCGTTGTACCTTCTCATCTTCTTTGGTTATGGCACTAAGACCTCTTCTTGTCACCAAAAGTTCGCCATCAACTGGTTCTTCAAGGTGACTTGCATCTTCTAATAGTGACATGGACTCCACTTCAGATTCACTTTCAGTTTCCATATCTCCATCTTCTCTCATGATCACCACTCTCTTGTTTGGACATTGAGAAGCAATATGACCTACTCCCAAACACAAAACATTTAATATCACCAGTTCTCGATGGTTGAGAATCGGGTTTACCTTGGTTTGATGTGCTTCCAACTTTGCTGTCATTGGAGACCTCGGCAATTGCCTTGAAACTTGACTTCACCTCCTTCTTCCAATTCGATTTCCAAGAAGCAGAGGATGAATTTGATTGTTGCCTTAGCCTCATGGAACCCTTCCTCTTTAGTTGTTGCTCCACTTTGATAGCCATGTGAACCATGTCCTCAAACTCCACATAATGTTGCAACTCCACCACATTTGCAATGTCTCGATTTAGGCCAACTATGAATCTTGCCATTGTAGCCTCTCGGTCCTCCTCCACATTGCCTCGAATCATAGCAATCTCCATCTCTTTGAAATAGTCTTCCACATTCCTTGATCCGTGCCTCAAGAATTGTAACTTTTGGTAAAGATCTTGGTAGTAGTGGCTGGGCACGAATCTCCTCAGCATGATGGCCTTCATCTCCTCCCAAGTCTAAACTGGTCTCTCACCATTCCTTCTCCGATTCAACCATAATTACTTCCACCAAACGATAGCATAATCCATGAATTCAATGGCTTCCAATTTCACTTTCTTCAACTCGGAGTAGTTATGGCAATCAAACACCAACGCCATTCTCTTCTCCCATTCTAAATAAGCTTCAGGATCATTCTTGCCTTGAAATGATAGTATCTTCATCTTAATGCTACCCAAATTGTTGTCCACTCTCTTGCCAAACCTATCTTCTCTATTCCCATGTCGGAATCCCTTATCTCCATCCCCACAGTATATGCCCATGTGAGAATATCGGTCCTCTTCATCAAAATCTTTCCCAAATTCTTCCTTATACTCAACTCTAGGTGATCGTATCTCCACCCATGTTTTCATCTGATCAATCCTCTCATTCACTCGTTCCAGCCTATCTCCTAACATTCTTTTCAATTCACCCACTACCGCCTCCATTTGTAACTTTGACATGCCACCTTCCGCCATTCCTCCACTACCATTGCTGTTTGACATACTTGAAAGAGAATAAGATTAGTAAAAAAATGAAGGACATCACAATCTCTTCCTCACGTGTTTACACTCAAAGTCTGAGGTTCACTCAATTTCTGTCATGTTTCACTCAAAATATTTTGCTTTTACCCTCTGATTTTCTCACACACTCTTGCCTTTTACCACTCTTAGTTTTCTCTTTCAGTTCTTGTTAAAACTAATAAATGAATCTGGAATTTTCAAGCAAGAACCAACAGACCTAAACAAATCAAACACTATGAGAAAATAAGGATAGGAAACAAGGGATAAAATTTAGAGATAAGGAAACAAAAGAGATCAACTTATACTACCTTATTTTTTATAGAAGATAAGTTAGGACAAGATAAGGTATAATTGTTATGCCAAACGTATTTTGATGTCAAAAGTATGTTCCAGTACATGCCATGCTCAAAAGATCTAAGTTTAACCAAGTTCATCTTGTTTGGACCTAAACACGTCCCATTGGGTCTTTTCTACTCCGTAAAACTCTATATTCTTATCCCAAACGTGTTTTTTGAGTCAAAAGTCAGTTCGAGTACATGCCATGCCCAAAAGATAAAAGTTTAGCCAAGTTCATATAGTTTGGGGCTAAACACGTCCCATTGGGTCTTTTTGACTACGTATGGCACTAAAACCACATTAAATGGCAAAACACCCCAAATTCTTATCGCAAATGTGTTTTGTGTGTCAAAAGTCAATTCGAGTACATGTCATGCCCTAAAGATCCAACTTTTGCCAAGTTCATCTTGTTTGGGCCTAAACATGTCCCATTGGGTATTTTTGACTTCGTATGACACGCGAAGCTTCGAAAGCGACCACAACACTCCAAAATCATACCTCAAATGTCTTTTGGATGTCAAAAGTCGGTTCTAGTACATGACATGTCCAAAAGATTCAAGTTTAGCCAAGTTCATCTAGTTTGAGCCTACACACGTCCGATTGGGTCTTTTTGACTCCGTATAGCACTAGAAGCACCTAAGACGACCACAACACTCTATATTCATTACCAAAATGTGTTTTAAGTGTCAAAAGTCAGTCCGCATACATGCCATGCCCAAAAGATCCAAGTTTAGCCAAGTTCAATTAGTTTGGGCCTAAATACATATTATTGAGTCTTTTGTCTCATTATGGCACTAAAAACATCTAAAAGATGAAAACAGTTTATATTCATATCCAAAACGTTTATTCTATGTCGTAAGTGTGTTTGAGTACTTGCCAAACCCAAACGATCCAAGTTTAGACAAGTTCGTCTTCTTTGGGCTTTAACACATCCCATTGGATCTTTTTTACTCTCGATGGCACTCCATATTATTATCCTCAATGTGTTTTGGGTGTCTAAAGTCAGTTTGAGTACATGTTCCATTGGATCTTTTTGAATATGTACGGTACTAAAAGCACCTAAAATGACCAAAACACTCTAAATTCTTATTGAAAACGAGCTTTGGGTGCCAAAACTCAAATCGAGTATATGTCATGCCCAAAAGATCTAAGTTGAGCCAAGTTCGTATAGTTTGGGCCTAAGAATGCCCCATTGGGTCGTTTTGACACTATATGGTGCTAAAAGCACCTTAAATGACAAAAAACACTACAAATTCGTATCCAAAATGTGTTTTGGGTGTCGAAAGTCAATTACATGTCATGCCCAAAAGATCCAAGTTTTGCTAAGTTCGCCTTATGTGGGCCTAATCACGTTCCATTGGGTCTTTTGGCTCCGTATGAAACTAGAAGCACCGAAAATGACCGCAGAACTCCAAATTCTTATCCCAAATGTGTTTTTGATGTCAAAAGTCAGTTCGAGTACATGTCATGCATTAAATATCCAAGTTTAACCAAGTTTATCTAGTTTGGGCCAAAACACGTCCCATTGGGTCTTTTTGACTCCGTATGCCGTTAAAATCACCTTAAAAAACCAAAACATTGCAAATTCCTATCCCAAGCATGTTTTAGGGTTCAAAAGTCAATTCGAGTGCTTGCAATGTCAAAAAGATCCGAAAACGACAACAAACTCCAAATTCTGATATAAACGTGTTTTGGGTATCAAAAGTAAGTCCGAGTGCATGCGATGCCCAAACGAATAATAAAGGAGGAATAGAGAGCCACCCGTGGGCACTTGGGAGGAGATGAAATTGCTTATGAGGAGGCGTTTTGTACCAAGCCACTATTATAAGAGTTTGTTTCAAAAACTACAGAGGCTAATTATTACAAAATAATAGAAGAAGGAATAGAGAGCCACCTGTGGGCACTTGGGAGGAGATGAAATTGCTTATGAGGAGGCGTTTTGTACCAAGCCACTATTATATGAGTTTGTTTAAAAAACTACAGAGGCTAACTCAAGGTTCCAAGAGTGTAGATGAATACTACAAGGAGATGGAGGTAGCTATGATCCGGGAAAATGTGGAAGAGGACCGTGAAGCCACCATGGCTAGGTTTTTGCATGGTTTAAATCGTGAAATTGCGGATATAGTTGAGTTACAGCACTATCTTGAGTTGTTGGATATAGTGCATCAAGCCATAAAAGTGAAGGAACAACTCAAACGCAAATGATTGGCTAGGAGAGGACAACTTGTGGCTTCCACTAGTACATGGAAGTCAGCCCCTAATAGGGATGAGCAGCAACAAAGCAAGTCAAAATTTGAACAATCTAAGAATGCCAAACCCACGACGAACACTTCTCTAGGTAACATCGAAACTTATATTTCTAAAACCCGTGATATTAAGTGTTTCAAATGTCAAGGGCGGGGTCACATAGCTAGCCAATGTGTAAACAAAAGGGAGATGGTGATAAATGCCCAAGGTGAGCTTGAAAAGGAGGATGAGGAGGAAGTGGTTGATGAAATTCCACCTATAGAAGATGCTGATGACGAGCAAAATGCTGTGGTTGGAGAATTATTGGTAGCAAGGCGAGTTCTCAACATGCAAGTTAAGGAGGAAGAAAGTAACCAAAGAGAGAATTTGTTTCATACTCGGTGCTTTGTCAAAAACAAAGTTTGCATCGTAATTATTGATAGGGGAAGTTTCACAAACGTGGCCAGCACTGATTTGGTGGAGAAGTTGTCCTTAACAACCTTAAAACACACTCGTCCTTATCGGTTTCAATGGCTAAATGAATGTGGTGAAATCAATGTGACAAAGCAAGTGTTGGTAGCATTTTCCATTGGAAAATATGAGGATGATGTGCTTTGTGATGTTGGTTCCTATGCATGCATGTCATATATTGTTGGGGAGACCATGACAATATGATCGAAGGGCTACACATGATGGATTCACAAATAAGTATTCTTTTACTTTTGGAAAGAAACTTATTACTCTTGTTCCATTAACTCCAAAACAGGTTATGGAGGATCAAGTAAAGTTCAAAAGATCAAATGAAAAGAAGAGAGAAAAAGAAAGAAAGGCTGAAATTGAGAGGAAAGAAAATGAGAGGAAAGAAACTAAGGGAAAAGAAAAGGAGAGCATTTCAGCCCTAGTGAGAGCAAGAGAGGAAAAATTCACTTATATTGCAAAAAATGTGAGATAAAGAGAGCATTATTTTCACACCAATCATTTTATTGTACTTATGTACAAGGAGGCCTTTTTATGTACTAATGATCTTGCCAATTCTTTACCGCACATTATTGTTTCTCTTTTGCAGGAGTTTGATGATGTCTTTCCCGAAAAGATACCTCATGGCTTACCACCAATTCATGGAATCGAACATCAAATTGATTTCATACCTGGTGCATCATTTCCAAACCGACCTGCCTATAGGAGCAATCCCGAGGAAACAAAGGAACTTCAAAGGCAAGTAAGTGAATTATTGGAGAAGGGTTATGTGCGTGAAAGTATGAGTCCTTATGCGGTTCCGGTGCTGCTAGTTCCTAAGAAAGATGGTACATGGAGGATGTGCGTAGATTGCCGAGCCATTAATAACATAACGGTAAAGTATCGTCATCCTATTCCTAGACTAGATGATATGCTGGATGAATTGCATGATTCTTGTATTTTTACAAAGATTGATCTTAAGAATGAATATCACCAAATTAGAATGAAATAAGGTGATGAATGGAAAACTGCATTTAAAACTAAACAAGGTTTGTACGAGTGGTTAGTGATGCCTTTTGGTTTAACTAATGCCCCGAGCACATTTATGCGTTTGATAAACCATGTTTTACGTGCATTTATTGGTAGATTTGTAGTTGTATATTTTAATGATATCCTAATTTATAGCAAAAACATGGAAGAACATGTAGAGCATTTGAAATCTGTTTTAGATGTGTTAAGGAAAGAAAAGTTGTTTGCTAACCTCAAGAAATGCACCTTCTGCAAGGATAAGCTTGTATTTCTTGGCTTTGTTGTTAGTTCTAAAGGAATTGAGGTGGATGAGGAAAAGGTGAAGGCAATACAAGAGTTGCCAATGCCAACAACAATCAGCCAAGTGAGGAGTTTTCACGCCCTAGCTAGCTTCTATAGGCGGTTTGTGCGTGATTTTAGTAGCTTGGCCACCACTCTTACAGAAGTTATCAAGAAAAATGTTCCATTTAAGTGGGAAAAGGAACAAGAAAAAGCATTCAATTTGATCAAAGAAAAGTTAACTAACGCACCATTGCTTATTTTACTTAACTTTGCTAAAACATTTGAAATTGAGTGTGATGCCTCATGAATAGGTATTGGAGCCGTTTTGATGCAAGAAGGTCATCCCGTGGCTTATTTTAGTGAAAAGTTGAGTGGGCAGCTCTAAATTACCCAACTTATGATAAGGAGATGTACGCTTTGGTAAGGGCATTGGAAAATTGGCAGCCTTATCTATGGTCAAAGGAGTTTGTGATTCACACGGATCATGAATCCTTGAAATATTTGAAAGGATAGCAAAAGTTGAACAAACGACATGCCAAGTGGGTAGAATTCATTGAAACATTTCCTTATGTGATCAAATATAGGCGAGGTAAGGAAAATGTGGTTGCTGACGCATCGTCCCGAAGGTGTTGATTTGAGGACAAATCCTTCTCAAGAGGGGGAGAATGATGCAAATCTAGGAGCTGAAAATGGACGTGGGGCTGAGCATACACGCGGGAATGGAGCCGAACTTGCACAAGATCCTTTATCACTCCCTGGTGGTCCAATTACAAGACTTAGAGCCCAATATTTCAAGAAAGCACCTATTGGGCTGATTCAAAATCTAGGAGCTGAAAATGGACGTGGGGCTGAGCATACACGCGGGAATGGAACCGAACTTGCACAAGATCCTTTATCACTCCCTGGTGGTCCAATTACAAGACTTAGAGCCCAATATTTCAAGAAAGCACTTATTGGGCTGATTCAAGAAAATTGGAATGATTCTGGAAAAGTGGTTCCAAATGAAAATAAGGCTTTATCCATGTCATCAAGGCCATTGAAGAGTCTAATTAGCATATTGAAAAGGACAATGAACCTACAAAAATGTGTTCATCAAGATAAGGCCATGAAAGGACATGAATTGGACTATTTTTCAAGGCTATTAATTAGGGGGATGAATATAGTTTGGATTGGTTATGCTTAAATACATTGTTCATAGTCAATTAGTGATATTTACTTTTTATTAGTAGTAAAAAAAGGTCTAAAAACGTGGGAACTTATTTACTTTAATGTTGGTGTTGTTTCAAAGCTAAAATTAATGCTTTTCCTGTTCTTGGAGGGTTGTTCCAAGTATAAAACATAGTACCCACGAAATTTGTAATCATGTTATGAATATTGAAAACAAGTTTATGTTATTGTGAGGTGTCATCTTTGTTCTTGAAATAACTCTTTGAACTTATCAAGTTAATCTTGTGGCGTTCAAACAACCAAACCTATCACCTTGATTCTTGAGTGATCCTTAGGTTTCTTGGTGTGGCGTTCCTATCCTTCGTAGTCTTAGTTCTTATCTTGCTAGATAACGGGTTAAGGCTCAACAATCTTGTCTTTCACGTTCTTGGGGTTCTTGAACCATCATTGTTATCGAGTTTCATCGTAAATCGTTGGTCGAGTTCATATCAAAAAGTCTTTTCAAGTACATGCCATGCCCAAAAGATTGAAGTTTAACCAAGTTCATCTTGTTTGGGCGTAAACATGTCTCATTGGGTCTTTTCTACTCCGTATGACACTAGAAGCACCTTAAATGACCGTAAAACTATATATTCTTATTATCCCAAATGTGTTTTGGGTGTCAAAAGTCACTTAGAGTACATGCCATGCTCAAAAGATCAGAGTTTAGCAAAGTTCGTATAGTTTGGGCCTTAAACACATCCCATTGGGTCTTTTTGACTACGTATGGCACTAAAACCACATTAAACGGCAAAACACACCAAATTCTTATCGCAAACATGTTTTGTGTGTCAAAAGTCAATTCGAGTACATGCCAAGCCCTAAAGATCCAACTTTTGCCAAGTTCATCTTGTTTGGACCTAAACATGTCCCATTGGATTTTTTGACTTCGTAAGACACTTGAACCTTCGAAAGCGACCACAACACTCCAAAATCATATCTCAAATGTGTTTTGGATGTCAAAAGTCAGTTCTAGTACATGACATACCCAAAAGATCCAAGTCTGCCAAGTTCATCTAGTTTGAGCCTACACACGTCCCATTGGGTCTTTTTGACTCCGTATAGCATTAGAAGCACCTAAAAGGACCACAACACTCTATATTCTTTACCAAAATGTGTTTTAAGTGTCAAAAGTCAGTCCACATACATGCCATACCCAAAAGATCCAAGTTTAGCCAAGTTCATTTAGTTTGCGCCTAAACACTTCTTATTGGGTCTTTTTGACTCTGTATGGCACTAAAAATATCTAAATGATGAAAACAGTTTATATTAATATCCAAAACGTTTATTCTGTGTCATAAGTCAATTTGAGTACTTGCCAAACCCAAACGATCCAAGTTTAGCCAAGTTCATCTTGTTTTGGTTTTAACACATCCCATTGGATCTTTTTGACTCTCAATGGCACTCCATATTATCCTCAATGTGTTTTGGGTGTCAAAAGTCAGTTCGAGTACGTGTTCCATTGGGTCTTTTTGGATCTGTATGGCACTAAAGGCACCTAAAATGACCAAAATACTCTAAACTCTTATTGAAAACATGTTTTGGGTGCCAAAAGACGATTCGAGTACATGTCATGCTTAAATGATCCAGTTTAACCAAGTTCATCTAGTTTGGGCCTAACACGTCCCATTAGGTCTTTTTGACTCCGTATGGAACTAGAAGCACCTAAAACGATGACAACACTCCAAATTCTTATCCAAAATGTGTTTTGGGTGTCAAAAGTCAATTAGAGTACATGCCATTCCCAAAAGATCTAAGTTTTGCCTAAACACGTCCCATAGGGACTTTTTGACACTGTATGAAACTAGAAGTACCTATAATGATCACAACACCATAAATTCTTATCGCAAACGTGATTTAGGGGTAAAAATTCAGTTCAAGTACATGTCATGCCCAAAAGATCTAAGTTTATCCAAATTCGTCTAGTTTCGACCTAAACACGTCCCATTGACTCTCTTTGACTTGGTATGGCACTAAAAGAATCTAAAACAACTAAAACACTCCAAATTATTATCCCAAACATATTTTAAGTGTCAAAAGTCAGTTCAAGTACAAGCCATGACCAAAACATCCAAGTTTAGGCATTTTCGGCCTAAATGTCGTCCCATTGGGTGTTTTTTACTCTGTATGGTACTAAAAGCACTTAAAACGACCAAAACACTCCAAATTATTATTCCAAAGGGTTTTTTGAGTGGCAAAAACTAGTTCGAGTACATGACATGCCCAAAAGATCGAAGTTTAGCCAAGTTCGTCATGTTTCAGCTTAAACACGACCCATTGGGTCTTTTTGAAACCGTATGGAACTAGAAGCACCAAAAACAGCCACAACCCTCCGAATTCCTATCCCAAATGTGTTTTGGGTATAAAAAGTCATACGAGTACATGCCATGCCCAAAAGATCCAAGTTTTGCCAAGTTCATCTAGTTTGGGCCTAAATACATCCCATTTGGGACTTTTTGAATCTGTATGGCCCTAAAAGCACCTAAGAAAACCAAAACACTCCAAATTTTGATCCAATTTCGGTTGTTAAAAGTCAGTTCGAGTAAATGCCATGTCCAAAATATCCATGTTTTGCCAAGTTTGGGCCTAATCACATCTTTTGGGTCTTTTGGACTCTAGATGACACTAATAGCACCTTAAATGATGAATACACTTTATATTGTTTTCCCAAACGTATTTTTGGTGTCAAAAGTTAGTTCAAGTATATGCCATGCCGAAAAGATACAAGTTTAGCCAAGTTCATCTTGTTTGAACTAAACACGTTCCATTGGGTCTTCTGACTCCGTATGGCACTAGGAGTACCTAAAAGGATCACAACCCTCTAATTCTTATCCCAAACGTGTTTTGGGTATCAAAAGACAGTTCTAGTACATTCCATGCCCAAAAGATCAAAGTTTAGCCAAGTTCATACAGCTTGGGCCTAAACATGTCTCATTGGATCTTTCTGACTCCGTATGCCGCTAAAAGCACCTAAAACGACCAAAACACTCCAAATTTCTTATCCCAAATGTGTTTTGGTGGTAAAAAGTCAGTTCTTGTAAAATGACCAAGAACTCCATAATCTTATCCCAAAAGTGTTTTGGCGATTAAAAGTCATTTCAAGTACATGCCAGGCCCAAAAAATCCAAGTATAGCAAAGTTCGTCTAGTTTTGGTCTAAACACGTCCCATTGAGTCTTTTTGATTTCGTATTACACTAAAAAACCTAAAAATACAAAAACACTCCAAATCTTATCCCAAACATATTTTAAGTGTCAAAAGTCAGTTCGAGTACATGCCATGCCCAAAAGATCCAAGTTTAGGCATGTTCATCTAGTTTGGGCCTATACATATCGCATTGGGTCTTTTCGACTCTGTATGACACTTAAAGAACCTAAAATGATGACATCACTTTAAATTCTTATCCTAAATTTATTTTTGGTGTCCAAAGTCAGTTTGAGTACATGCCATGCCCAAAAGATCTATGTCTAATCATGTTAATCATGTTTGGGCCTAAACACGTCCCATTTGATCTTTTGGACTCCGTATGGCAGTAGAAGCACCTAAAAAGACCACAACATTTCATATTCTTATCCCAAATGTGTTTTGGGTGTCAAAAGTCAGTTTGAGTACGTGACATGCCCAAAATATCAAAGTTTAGCCAAGTTCGTATAGTTTGGGCCTAAACACGTCCCATCAGGTTTTTTTACTCCGTATGGCATTAAAAGCACCTTAAACGACCAAAACACTCTAAATTCTTAGCTAAGTTCATCTAGTTTGGGCCTAAAACACATCCCATTGGATCTTTTGTACTCCGTATGGCAGTAAAAGAACCTAAAACGACCAAAACACTCTGAATTTGTTATCCGAAACATGTTTTGGGTGTCCAAAGTCAGTTTGAGTACATGCCGTGCTCAAAAGATCCATGTTTAGCTATGTTCAGTTAGTTTGGGTCTAAACTCATCCCATTAGGTATTTTTTACACTGTAAGAAACTAGAAGTACCTATAATGACCAAAACACCCCAAATTCTTATCCAAAAATATGTTTTGGGTGTTAAAAGTCAATTAGAGTACATGCCATGCTCAAAAGATCCAATTAGAGTACATGCCATGCCCGAATTCTATGCCAAGTTCATCTTGTTTAGGCTTAAACACGTCCCATAGTATCTTTTTGACACCGTATGAAACTAGAAGTACCTATATTGACAACAACACCCCAAATTCTGATCCCAAACGTGATTTGGAAATCAAAACTCAGTTCAAGTACATGCCATGCCCAAAAGATCCAAGTTTAGCGAAGTTCATCTAGTTTCAACCTAAACACATCCCATTAAGACCTTTTGACTTCATATGGCACTAAAATCACCTAAAATGAACAAACACTCCAAATTCTTATCCTAAATGTGTTTTAAGATAAAGGTCATTTCGAGTACATGTCTTGCCAGAAACATCCAAGTTTGGGCATGTTCATCTAGTTTGGGCCAAAACATGTCCCATTGGGTATTTTTGACTCCAAATGGCACTAAAAGCACCCTAAAATGACCAAAACACTCCGAATTCTTATCCCAAACAATTTTTGGGTGTGAAAAGTCAGTTCGAGTACATGCCCATGCCCAAAAGATCCAAGTTTAACAATGTTCATCTAGTTTGGCATACAATATTGGGTTTTTTTGACTCCGTATGATATCAAAAGCACCTAAAATGACAAAAACACTTTAAATTTTTATCCCAAAAGTGTTTTTGGTTTCAAAAGTCAGTTCGAGTATATGCCATACCCAAAAGATCCTAGTTTAGCCTTGTTCATCTTGTTTAGGCCTAAACACGTCCAAGTAGGTCTATTTGACTCCGTATAGAACTAGAAGCACCTAAAACAAAAACAACACTCCATATTCTTATCAGAAATGTGGTTTGTGTATCAAAAGTCAGCTCGAGTGCATGTCATGCTCAAAAGATCCCAGTGGAGCCAAGTTCCTATAGTTTGGGCCTAAACACATCCCATTGGGAATTTTTGACTCTGTATGGTGCTAAAAGAATCTAAAAGGACCAAAGCACTCCAAATTCTTATCCCAAATGTGTTTTGGGTGTCAAAAGTTAGTTCGAGTACAGGTCATGCCCAAAAGATCCAAGTTTTGCTAAGTTCATCTAATTTGGGCCTACACACGCCCAGTTTGATCTTTTAGAATCCGTATGGCACTAGAAGCACCTACTGGACCACAACACTCCAAATTCCTATCCCAAACGTGTTTTAAGTGTCAAAAGTCAGTTCGAGTATATGTCATGCCCACAAGATCTCAGTTTAGGTATGTTCGTCTAGTTTGGGCTTAAACACGTCCCATTGGGTCTACTAGAAGCACTTAAATTGTCCAAAACACTCCAAATTCTTATCCCAAACGTGTTTTGGGTGTCAAAAGTTAGTTCGAGTACATGCCATTCCCTAAAGATTTAAGTTTTGCCAAGTTCATCTTGTGTTGGCCTAAACACGTCCCACTATGTCTTCTTAACTTCATTTGATACTAGAAGCACAAAAAATAACCAAAACACTCCAAACTCTTATCCCCAACATGTTTTGGGTGTCAAAAGTCCATTCGAGTATATGCAATGCCCAAAAGATTCATGTTAGCCAAGTTCATATAGTTTAGACCTAAACACATCCCATTGAGTCTTTTTGACTCTGTATGGTCTATACACGTCCCAATGAGTCTTTTTGACTCCGTATGGCACTAAAAAAACATAAATGACCAAAACACTACAAATTCTTATCCGTAACATATTTTAAGTGTCAAAAGTGAGTTCGAGTATATGCCATGCCCAAAATATCAAAGTTTAGGTATTGTATTGTTCATCTAGTTTGGACCTAAACACGTTTCATTGAATCATTTTGACTCCGTTTGAAAAGCACCTAAAAGGACTAAAACCCCTTAAATTCTTATCTTCAAGGTATTTTTGGTGTCAAAAGTCCATTCAAGTAAATGCCATGCCCAAAAGATTAAAGTTTAGCCAAGTTCATATAGTTTGGGCCTAAACACGTTCCATGGGTCTTTTTGACTCCGTATGACACTAAAAGAACCTTAAACGACCAAAACAGTCCAAATTCATATCCTAAACGTGGTTTGAGTGTCAAAAGTCAGTTCAAGTACATGTCATTCCTAAAGATCCAAGTTTTGCCAAGTTCATCTTGTTTGGGCCTAAACACGTCCCATTGGGTCTTTTTCACTTCGTATGACACTAGAAGCACCGAAAATGACCACAACACTTCAAATTCTTATCCCAAACGTATTTTGGGTGTCAAAAGTAAGTTCGAGTACATAGTATGCCCAAATGATCTAAGTTTAGCCAAGTTCATCAAGTTGGGCCTACACACGTCCCACTAGGTCTTTTTGACTCCGTATAGCACTAGAAGCACCTAAAACGAGATGTGTTGGGGAGGATTTTAGAGAGAGAAGCTCTCCCTTCTCTCTAGAAACCAGGTGAGGCTTTTCTGTTGCTCCTTTTTTTTCGGTAAAATAAAAAATTGTATAAACCGAAGAAGAAACAAACAAATATACAAGGGGCATACCCCAGGAAAAAAGACACAAATAAAAAGGAACCAGCCAACACACAAGCTGGAGGCACCCAAACACTAGCAGAAGATTACAAGAGATAACATCCTAAAGAAACAGAAGAACCAAGATTAATTGTCAAAAATAGAGGCATTCAATCCCCAGGCAAGCTGAATGATTTTGTTATCTTCAGTCTCAGAGAACCCTTTAAGACTCAAAAATCTACCTTTAATGGCATTTCTAATGCAAGCCAAGACCACTTTCTTGTCCCTCATTTTGCCTTCAAAAACTCGATTATTTCTCTCTCTCCAGATATGATAGACAAACGAGCTGAACATAAGCTTCAACATAAGGCTCAAGAAGTAACCTTTCCTAGCTTTTACAAGGAGCCAGGAGATAAGTTGATTCCAGTTCCTAGGAGAAGACACCAAGCCACACAAACCAACCAAATTCTGCCAAATAAAGCTAGAATAAGGGCAAGAAGCAAACAGGTGTTCAGAAGATTCTGAAGGATGCAAGCAAAGAACACAGCTACTAACATTGGAAAACCCAGGAGAGGAGGTCCAAACAGCCAATCTATCCGCAGTTGCAAGCCTATTAAGAACAGCAAGCCAAGTAATAAAGCTATATCTGGGAATATGCTTCTTAAACCAAATAAGAGGAGCCCATCTCACTTTTTCACTTGCTGGAGCCAGTTTCCTATAAGTGTGCCCCACAGAGAAAAGACCAGAGGGAGAAAGAGTCCAAATCCAAGAGTCCAAAGAGGACTCTTTAGGAGGGGGAAGATGGATCTCTCTAATAGTGATAAGCTCATGGGAGCTAGAAATAGGCCAGTTCCAAGCTGCATTCTGGATCACTGAGCTGACCTTGGTAGTCCAATCCCAACCTGTACCAAAATAAATCCTAGGACCAAACCTTTGAGAAAGAGCCCCCAAAGGGTGCCAAGGGTCCAATAGAAGAGAGATCTGCTCCCCATTTCCCACAAGAGCTTTGCAATACCCAGCAAACTTGTCTCTGATTTTCAGAATTTTCCTCCAACTCCAAGAAGGATTAGTGGCAAGCTTAACCAAGAAGATAGAGCTCTTCTTGATCAAGAAAAACTTGCACCAATCCTTCCAAAGGGAAGCTTTATCCAAAGAGACCAGGAACCAGAAATGCTTAGCCACAGCCACTTCATTAGCTAGAGAGAGATCTCTAAGGCCCAAACCTCCTTGGGACTTATCAAGGCACAAGTCACTCCAAGCCACTTTAGCACCAGAATGCTTTACAGCTGAAGCGTTCCACAAGTAATTCCTAATAACCACCTTAATCATATTTAAGATTTTCTTGGGAAGAATAAATAAGCCAGCCCAGTATTGAAAGATAGCATAGAGCACGGATTTAACCAACTGTAATCTTCCAGCATAAGAAAGGTAGTTAGACTCCCAAGACTTCACCCTAGCTGTGATATGGTCTACTAGGGTGATACAATCTGTTTTTCTAAGCTTTGAGGAAATCAAAGGAACCCCCAAGTATCTCATAGGTAGCTCCCCAATGCTGAAATTGCACAAGTCCAGAATTGCTTGAGAAGTGGAAGGATGGACCCCAGACATGAAAATCTGACTTTTTTGTAGATTAGGTTGAAGACCAGACATGGCCTCAAACAAGTTTAAGCTCTCCATAATAAGATGAACAGAAGTAATATCACCCTTACAGAAGATAAAGAGATCATCAGCAAAGCACAAGTTAACAATACCAAGCTCCTTACACCTCCAGTGATAGCCAAAGTCCGCTTGATGAGAAGCATGCTTGAGAATACCAGAAAGAACCTCCATAACCAACACAAACAGATAGGGAGAGATAGGATCACCCTGTCTAAGCCCTTTAGCACCAGAGAAGAAGCCAGTCAACTCCCCATTGACCACAATAGAGAAAGAAGGAGAGGAGATACACTCCATCACACAGTTAGAGAAATGATCAGGAAACCCCAAGCAGTCAAAGATTCTCCCGATACTCTCCCAATTCAAGCTATCATAAGCCTTTTTTATATCAA
The DNA here is from genome assembly GCA_003255025.1 of Datisca glomerata. Lineage (NCBI taxonomy): Eukaryota > Viridiplantae > Streptophyta > Magnoliopsida > Cucurbitales > Datiscaceae > Datisca > Datisca glomerata. The sequence continues at coordinate 248,708 of QANY01009501.1, forward strand.
CCTTGAAAGCACATCTGGGACTATTAGAAGGCCTATGGTAACCTCTAACCAGCTCTTGAGATAAGAGGATGTTGTCAGCGATTCTCCTCCCTGGCACAAAAGCAGTCTGGTTGCTACTAATAAGATCAGGGAGCACTCTTTTAAGTCTATCAGCAAGCATTTTAGAAATGCATTTATAAACAACATTACAACAAGATATAGGCCTAAAGTCACCAACCTTTGAAGGATTGGGGACCTTAGGAATAAGAGTAATGGCAGTAGAGTTAACCTGTTTCAATAAAGATTGGGAGCTAAAAAACTCCAAAACAGCCTTAGTAACATCTTTGCCCACAACATGCCAACATCTTTTGAAGAAACCAGCAGAGAAGCCATCTGGACCAGGGGCTTTACTACTCCCCAAACTAAAGATAGTTGTGTGAACGTCTTCCTCTGTATAAGGGTGGTTGAGGATAGCTAAGTGAGCTTGAGAGAGCTTATTAGGGAGAATCTGAGAGAGAACACTCCAATCCACCTCCTGGTCAATGTGAGAAGTCCCAAGAAGATTCCTATAATAAGAAAGGATTTGATCTTTGATAGCCTGGTCATCAGTAATAAGGTCACCCTCCTCATTAACCAACTGATTAATTCTTGATCTGACTCTATTCTTCTTTAGTTTCTGAAAAAAGAAAGAGGAATTCTGATCACCCAAGGCAAGCCAATCAACTCTGCTTTTTTGCCTCAGAAAATCTTCTTCTGCATTCCTGAGCTTAGTGAAATCAGCTAATCTAATTTTCTCCTCCTCTTGAAGAGAGACAACACTAGGAGAGGCAATAAGGTCAGCTTGCACTTTAGAGAGGGCTTCTCTAGCCATAAGAGCCCTTTTAGAAATATCTGAGCAAAAAGAGGCATTAAATTTCTTAAGAGCAAATTTAACAGATTTAAGCTTCTTATAGAGACAAAACATGGCTGTCCCAAACACCTCAATCTCCCACGCATCCTTAAGAACAGCCCAGAAGCCTTCGAAATCCATCCAAAAATCAAAGAACTTAAAAGAAGGCTTAGGTCTTGCTGAGTTAGCCCTAAGCTGAATAATAATAGGAGAGTGATCAGAGATACCCGGGGTGTGAAAATGGCAAGAAGTAGCAGGAAACAACATAGCCCAATCACCGTTAACCAGGGCTCTATCGAGCTTGCGCATCTTGCTACCCTCACCAACTTGACCATTCCACCAGGTGAATTGACAGCCACTATAAGGGAGGTCGAGAACCTCCAAATGATCAAGACAAGAAGCAAAGTCAATTGAGCTATCATTCCACTTGAAATCACCACCACAATGCTCAATAGGCTTCAAAATAGCATTAAAGTCACCAAGAATTAGCCAAGGCTTCCCCTGACTTAATGTCTTATGAGAGCCAAGTTTTTCCCACAAAGGCTTCCTGGAGATAGCATCATTGGCTGCATACACCACAGAGACAAAGAAATCTGTCTTTTCATGGAGAATGGTTAGCTTACAAAACATAGCTTGATCAAAGGCATCAATTAGAAGAACATCCAAAATCTTGGGATCCCAAGCTAAAACAATTCTACCTTTGCTAGTAGGAGAATGGTTAGCAAAGGTAGCCCAATTGGGAAAAACAGATCTAGAAAGTCCAGCAAAATTATTACACTTGATCTTAGTCTCAACTAAAGCACAAAAAGATAATTTAAAGTCTTTACAAAGTTTTCTAACTTCAGCTTGCTTTAGAAGGCCATTAAGCCCTCTTATATTCCAAGAAGCTAAATTAATCATAAAAAGGGGGGGAGAGAGTCACCATTCTCAGGGGGAGCCTGAGTAACTTGATCAGCCAATAAGAAAAAGCCTTCAGCCGTTCGCTTCTTTTTCAACCTCTTCAAAGCTGATTTAGAGAGCTTGGGAGAAGGACCAGGTTGGATAGTGATATTGACAATTGAGGAAGCTTTGGGGGGAGCCAAACTCAATGTAGAGTCAGAAGAGGCTTGAGGCTCATTTTTATCCTCACAAGGCACAATGAGACCCTTACCCTTCCTTTTGCTAACCACCTGAGTCCATTCATTGACTTGGTCTTCCACATGGATGGTATTAAGAGGAAAGGGAGGAGAGATTTCACCCTTTGGCTCCTCATAAACCATAAGCTCCCTATTATCTTGGGGAGAAGAATCTTTGCTAGCGGTTTCTTCCTCACTAGCTAGATTATTCTTAGGGGCCACTTTAGCATCACAATCATGACCAAAGAGGCAACATTTAGCACATCTCTTAGGTAGACACTCATACTCCACCTCCACCACCACTGGATCCCATCCGTCAAGGCCAAGGTCAATGGTGAAAAACTTAATCAAATCAGAGGAGGCTGAAATTTTCACACAAACTCTAGCATAATCATGTCTATAACCAGAGGCAGTAGCATTGTCAGAGTGAGAAGGGATACCCACAGCACTAGCAATGTGACTTAGAGCTTCTTCAGTCCATAATTCAATTGGAACATTCCACAATTTAACCCAAATTGGAAGGGTTGAAAGTTTCTCCTTTGAGAATTTCACATTTGGCTGCCACTCTTGGAGCACAACAGGCCTACCTAAGAGGTGCCAAGGTCCATCTTCTAAGACTGAGTTTCTATCCTCCACAGAGCCAAATTTGAAATAGAAAAGGCCTCTGGCAGCCGAGACCTCCTGAATTCCTCTTTTAGCCCAAAGTTGCAAAGCAATTTTCTTAACTAAGTGTAAAGGAGCTGCCCTTCCAACAAAGTAGCCAACAAGGCAGCCTTCCCACCTAGAAAAGTTCTCTTTAGTAATATAATCAGGAAGCTTAACTGTGACATTACCATTTTCCGTAAAGGAAGAGCTCACATAACCTAAGCTTAGCTTCTTTTTCAGGTTACCTTTAACCTTTTCAGCCCATGAACCAGCCGGTTTCTCATGAGCAGCACTTTTATTAGCTAAAAGGTCTTTATAAACTCTATTCTCATGCAGCTTTTCAGAAGAAGAAGTTGGGGAAGGAGGAGAAGAGCTCACCTTCTGTTTTCCATTAGAATCTGGTTTAGGAGAGGGAGAGATTTCTCCAAGCTCAAACCCACGACCATGGCAGCCCTTGACATCTTTGGTAGAAGTCAAATCCACCTTGTCACTCACAATCAAAGCTGAGGTTGAGCTAAGGGAGGAGAGAGGATCTGCCACCAGCTTTGGAACTCCACCCACGTTCACATCATTGTCATAGAAAAGAGAAATATCTTCTTTCTCTTTCCCTTCAATCAAAACACCATCTACTTTCTCTTTCCCCTTAGACAAAGAAGCTGCCACCTGTCGCCCTAAGGGGCTGTCCACGTCATGATGGGAGAGAGGAGCCTTCTCTAATAAATAATTACCTTTTTGAGTGTCCTTTCCTTTATTTGAAAGGATAGTAGTAGATTGTTGACCAAGTTGAAGCTTGGGAGCTAGAGCCTCACTCTTCCCCAAGCTGACCACATCACACCCACTTGCCAAAAAGGAGCTGTCACTTCTCCCTTTTGATATGTTTGGCAGCTGCTTTTCCTCTTCTCCAAGCAAGATGATTTGAGACAAGCTTGATTTGTCTTCTATCAAAGGACACCCATCATTTCCTTTGACAGAGAGGTAATGAGTATCATCTTCAACCTTTGGAGCTCTAGGCAAGCTGGTTGATCTCCGAGCACCACCTCTAGCTCCTCCTCTTATGCTACTTCTCTTTAGACTTGAACGAAGTTGGTCTGAAAGAGTCAGCTCAAGAAGATTGCTCTGATTGTGATCAGAAGAAATAAAGTTGTCTCTAAGCTTTGAATGCTCAGAAATAATCTCTTTTGCAACTAATAAACTCGAAGCTTCCTTGGACTGAGCTTCTAACTTCCCAGGCTCATCAAAACCACTCTCTGGTCCAAATTTCTTCGTATTAGAACCTTGCTTAAGAGCATTAAAACCAATAACATGGGTTTTGGCTTCCCTAGCTCCCTTAGTAACCATATGATTCAAACCAGCATGGCCATTGAAAGACACTCCAAGCTTAGCTTGCCCACTAGCTGAATCTTTCTTAACACCACCTGAAACTTGCTTACCAACTTCTGCAGCATGCTGAATGTACTCATCATTAACCATTGTTAGAGGTCGTGGCCTCCCCTAAGGGAGGGAGAGGCTAAAACAAAAATGAGAATTCTAGAGAGAGGGGAGAGTTTCTCTCACTAAAAAAAAACCGCCTTTGTGTACTTTTTCTCCTTTCTATTCCCATTTGCTTCAACGAAGTTTTTAATGATTTTTGAGATTTGTCACCATCTAACACTTGCTCCTTTACTCTTCTTGCTCTACTCATTTTTCTGTTGCTCCTCCTCTGGGAGGAGTTGAGCTTAGTTTCTAAAATGGTGAATGATGCTTATTTTGACACCAAGACTCAGCAAGGTTCAAAGATCAGTAAGAAAAGTTCGGATAAGATGAGCTTTCAGCCTCACGAAGATGTTCTAAAGTTTAAAGGAGATAGGAGTTCGATGCTGGAAAACCCAGAAGTCAGAGTTGCTTCTAGCTCTTCCTTGGAGGAATCTCCAAGTTTGGACAAGATTTTAGCTATGGAGAACAAAGAAGTTGGTGAGAAGAAGGTGTGTGTTCCTGCACTAAATGTGGCAGAAGCACTTGATGCTCGTATTAATGGAGATGACGAGGAGCATGCTACTTGTTTTGCCACCTTTAGCTACAACCTTAACTCACCAAATAAGGGAGGAAAGGTCCAAATGGCCATTAATGGCAATGATGAGGCTGCTTCTAGCTCTAATGAGGAGCAAATCAAAGGTTTGGATGAGCTCTCAATCTCTTGTGGGCACATTTCTTTGGTCCCTTCTTCTCAGGTACACAATGACTTGTTATTACTGGATTAGATGCTTTAAGGGATCCTTCATCATTTGGTGGAGCCCCATGTTTTGTAAATGAAGCTTTTACAGGTGCTTCTCAGGACAAAGAGCATGTTCAGAAGCAAAAAAGCTTTCCCTTGTCTGAAAAACTCAGGCAAATCACCTCTGGCCAAAGGAGGAGCACGAAGGAGAGAGATGAACAAGGGTGAAATCTTTTGTCCATTGGTCAATGAGGCTGTACTTGAGAGCCAATCAACTCCTGCCACCTCACCAATTCTAGCTAACCCTAGTTGTGCATGGAGTACAAACAATGACATGCATTCTGATCAAAAAGTGAAAGGACAAAAGCAAAAGGAGAAAGGACACCTACTCTTGCATACCTTGGGCAAAAACAAAGCTAAAACTTTGCTTGCAAGGACAGACGGCCTGCCCCAAAACCCGGAGTAAGGACAATCAGTCTTAATTGCGGCTGTACCTGAAGATAAAGGTGATTTGACATTGCCTTTGCCCAAGACATCCTTGGAGCACGTTTTAGGTACCCTTGTACTACCACCTAAGCATGGATATGACTCCTCCACGTCAGCTCCATCAAGGACAGAACACCTGCCCCAAAACCCGGAGCAAGGACAGCCTCTCTTAATTACAGTTGTACCTGAACATAAAGGGGATTTGACCTTGCCTTTGCTCAAGACATCCTTGGAGCATGTTTCAGGTACCTTTGTACTACCACCTAAGCATGGAAAGGACACCTCCACGTCAGCTTCGTCTTCTCCAACAGCTCGAAAACCTCATTCATCCATTTTTCCAGAATACAATCAAGTAGTTGATGATCTTGAGTTATATGCTTTTACTCAGGGGTTTAGACGAAATTGTGAGTATTATCCTTCCCCCAAACCTTTGGAACCTTTAAATAATAAGGAGGATGCTGCTAAGGGTATTTCTGAAACCCTTAAGGGCAACACTATTCTACCATAAACTTTGTGAAGCTTCACCTAAAGCTCAACAAAAGGATGGATCTTGGGCTGATAAAGTTAAGAGAAACCAACCTAGTAGGTTTGAGCTTGAGTTTCAGGAGTCTACAATTTATGAAGAACATAGGGTCATTGTAAAGCTCCCTGACTTTGTTACCAAAGACAGCTTTGCCAAATGGGAGACTTGTTTGGTTGGCTATTTTATGGGTAAAACAGCTCCTTTGCACTTGGTTAAGAGGATTACGTTGCAGCTTTGGAAAGGGAGAGGTCTCCTTGATGTTCAAGCTTCCAAAGGACTCTTCTATTTCAAATTTGATAACTTAGAACACCGAGATTATTTCTTTAAAGATGGACCTTGGCATTTGTTTGGGAAACCTCTTATTCTTCAACCATGGGAGCCTAATGTCAAATTCACAAAGGAAAAGTTAGCTAAGATCCCCATTTGGGTGAAACTTTGGAATGTTCCCCTTGAGTTGAGAACCTCTAAAGCTCTAAGCTGCATTGCTAGTGCAGTGGTTAAACCCCTATACTCTGATCACTTGACTGCAAAATGAGTGAAAAGAGACTTCGCTAGAATCTGTGTGGAGATTTCAACCAAGTCAAGAATCCTTAAGCATCTTGATATTGATCTTGGTATTGAAGGATGGGATCCAATTGATGTTTTTGTAGAGTATGAGGGCCTGCCAAAGAGGTATGACAAGTGTGATATCTTTAATCATGATTGTGTTTTCATCCAGCAAGCTAAAACACTTTCTCCTAATCCCCAAGCTACAGCCCCATCTCTACCACAATCCAACCCTAGCTCCACCTCAAACTCCCCAAATCACTCCTCTCCCTCATCCCCCACACATTCCACCCCAAAAAATCCCTCATTTCTCCCTCACTTCTCCCAAACACCACTCCCTCAACCCATTTGGATGATGACAGTGGCTGGGTTGAGACTCAATCCAAGAGATCAAGGAAGAAAATCAACTCTGAAGTGTGACTTGAATTGGCCTTAGTGCTAGACAAAGACATAGTTGAAGCTTCCCCACTAAGGGTGGAACCTATTGAGCACTCAACTGAGGAAGAAGAGGATAATCTTGCTGTCGTGAGCAAGAACCAAGAGCTTTCCACCCCTTCTCCTTCTCTAAACACTTCCAGCTCAAGCAAAAGGAGAAAGAAGAAGAAGAAGAAGAAGAAGAAGGTCAATGGCACACCACACCCTGCAAAGGGTAGAGATAAAGGAGTTGCAGCTAGTGGGGAAACCGACAACCCACCCATTCATGTTTAATCTTGCTACTTGGAACATTAGGGGGCTCAATGACTCTTTAAAACAAGCTGTTGTGAGGAAGCTTTGTAAGAATTCCAATCTTTCTCTTTGTAAGAATTCACTAATCTTGCTAAGGCCATTTTTCCTAATTGGGAGGTGGTAGCAAACTACAATTTTGCTGCAGGGGGTAGAATTTGGGTTGCTTGGGATCCAAAAGTACTTGATGTAATAGTTTTGGATACTACTGACCAAGTTTTATTTTGTAAGCTTACTATTAAGCATTCTAATGTTGTATGTTATATCACATTCGTATATGCTTCAAATTCTAAAGTGATCAGGAAGAAGCTTTGGGAATCCTTGTGCTCCCACCACTCACTCACTTCTCATGCCCCATGGCTTACAACCGGAGATTTCAATGTTATTGCCTCTCCTAGTGAGAAATCAGGAGGAGCTACGGGATGGGATGAAGGCATCTTTGACTTCAACAAATGCACTTTCACTATTGAGGTTGAGGACCTTGCATACTCAGGTTGTCAATTCACATGGTCAAACAAGCATAATGATGGAACCTTTATTATGTGTAAGTTGGATAGAGCCATGGCAAATATTCATTGGATGGACTTATTCCCCGACACAAAGTGTCTCTTTGCTCCTCCTGGCATCTCTGATCACAGTCCAATTGTCTTACAAATGGAGAAGGACTCCTATAAACCAAGAGTAAGCTTCAAGTTTTTTGAGTTTTGGTTTGAAAGAGAAGGGTTTTGGCAGTTTTTGGACAGAGTTTGGGGGGCTTAGATTTCAGGGACAGCAATGTTTAGGCTCTGTAAGAAGCTTAAGGCACTCAAAGGTGAACTGAGGAGGTTCAACCAAAGATTTTACAGTGATCTTCCTTCTAGAGTTAAATTGGCTGAAGCACGCATGGAGGCAATTCAAAACTTGTTGGGAAATGACTCTTTAAATGCATTGTTACAGGCTCAGGAGAGAGATGCATGCTCCAAATTCTTTGAGCTTAGACATGCTGAAGAGAGCTTCTACAGGCAGAAGTCAAGAGTACAGTGGCTTCAGTTGGGTGATCAGAACACTTCTTTCTTTTTTCAAAGTATGTAAAAGAATAGATTCAAAACCAAGATTACACACCTCGACAACCAAGGCTCTCTACTTACTTACCATGAGGATATCCAGGATCATATATTAGATTACTACAAAACTCTCTTGGGTACACCAAATGAAGAAATGGGAGTCAATTGGAGTATACTTGATTGTGCTTTGCCAAGAAAGCTTGGACCTGATCAGGCTGTACCTTTGGCTCTTGCCATTAAAGAAAATGAGGTCAAGCAAGCTATTTTCAGTATGGGAAGTGGCAAAGCTCCTGGACCAGATGGTTTTTCAGCTGGGTTCTTTAAGAAAGCATGGCATGTGGTGGGTGGGGATGTAACCAAAGCTGTTTTGGAGTTCTTTACTACAGGTAACCTCCTAAAAGAGGTTAACTCAACTGTAATCACCTTAATACCAAAGGTACCTAATCCCAATAGTATTGGGGACTTTAGACCTATCTCTTGCTGCAATGTAGTCTACAAGTGCATCACAAAAATACTTGCTGAAAGACTCAAGCTTGTATTACCCAACATCGTAAGTCAGATCCAAAGTGCTTTTATCCCAGGAAGGAGAATGGCTGACAATATTTTTCTCTTCCAAGAATTACTTAGAAGCTACCATAGATCACTTGGTTTGCCAAGGTGTGCTCTCAAGGTGGACCTTAAGAAAGCCTATGATAGTGTGAACTGGTCACTAATAGGTAAAGCTTTTCAATGCCTTGGCTTCCCAAATGTTTTCATTTCTTGGGTCATGGAGTGCCTTTCTTCTTCCTCATACTCAGTGAATATAAATGGTGAGCTGCATGGTTACTTTAGGGGTGCTAAAGGAATTAGACAAGGGGATCCAATCTCTCCTTACATCTTTGTCATCATTATGGAGGTCTTGACAGGGATCTTGAGCTTTGCAGCCAAACACTCAGAGTTCCAGTTCCATTGGAGGTGCAAAGAGCTTAACTTAGTCAATCTGTGCTTTGCTGATGACCTACTCTTATTCTGTAAAGGAGACAAAAACAGCGTGCATGTGCTTAAGGAAGCTTTGGCCATTTTCCAAGAGCTATCAGGGCTTCAACCAAATATTTCAAAGTGTCAACTGTTCTTATCAGGGGTGAGCCTAGAGATGTCTTCTATCATTCATGCTGAACTGGGTTTTACAGAAGGGTCTCTTCCAGTTAGATATCTTGGTGTCCCACTCATTACAACCAAGCTTACCAAATCAGATTGTCAAGGTTTGGTTGACAGACTCACTATGAGAATCAGGTCTTGGTAATCAAAGTATTTGTCTTATGCAGGAAGACTCCAACTTATCAAGACTGTCCTTATGGATATGGTCAACTTTTGGAGTGGTCTCTTCATTCTCCCTAAAAAAGTGCTGAAGACAGTCCAATGCTTGGTAAGAAATTTTCTATTGAATGGCCAAGATACTAAAGCTTCTAGGGCCTAGGTAGCTTGGGCAGACCTATGTTTTGACAAGGTACAAGGTGGGTTAGGCCTTAGGGATTTGGTTCTAGCTAATGAAGTTGCTATAGCAAACACTTATGGTTATTGCTACTCCCTTCTAAAAGATCACTTTGGAAAGATTGGTGTCAAACATACCTAATCAGAAAGAGTTCAATTTTCTTGGTTTCCATTCCTTCTAACCCATCTTGGGTTTGGAGAAAGCTTCTCAAGCTCAGGAGCAAGTTTCTGCCCTTTTTCTCTATAACTATTGGAGATGGTACTACTGTGAAGCTTCTTATAGATAATTGGCATCCTTTAGGTGTCCTTTGGGCCAGATTTGGGCAAAGACTTTTGTCAGAAACTTCTTGGACTATGGACTCTATGGTGAGTGTTGTCATTCAAGACAATCAATGGCATTGGCCAACTTCAAACACCTTTGAGCTTCTTGAGATTAGAAGTGTTCCAATTCCTCCTCCCCAAGCTCAACGACAAGATTTTTGGAAATAGAGTTCAAGTCAGAATGGAGATTTCTCCCTAAGTCTAACCTATAAGGCACTGTCCCCTACAAGACAACCGGTTAAGTGGGCAAAGGTGATATGGTTCTCTAAACACATCCCAAGGTGGAGCTTTATCTCTTGGTTGGCTTTGAGAAACAAACTTTCCACTAGAGATAGGGTTGCACAATGGGACCAAACACCAGGGTTTTGTTCTGATTGTGTGTGTTGTGTTGGCTACCAGGAGACACATGAGCATCTTTTTGTCAATTGTTGTTATTCAGCTAGAGTATGGGCCACACTTGTGAACAAATGTGATCTACACTGCCAGGTTAGGGATTGGGATCTGTTTGTAGATTGGATGCTAGCTAATGCAAAAGGGAAGTCACTCAAAGGAGTCCTAGTTAAGCTAGCTTTTACTTCCTTCATCTATTATATATGGAGAGAAAGAAATGCAAGGATTTTTGAAGGTAAAATCAGAGATTCCAAGATCCTAACTGAAGCTATTTCACAATTAGTCAGATTAAGGCTTTTGGATTTGAAGTGTTTTGGCACTAATGATACTAATCTACGTTTCGTGGATAGATGGGGTGTTAACCCAAGCATTTTGTAGTCCTTGGCTGTCTTATGAAGCATTTTTTTTTTCGGTAAAAAACAAAAGGGTAAAAGCTCGTAATCTTTGTAATCCTTGGCTGTCTTATGAAGCATTGATATCTAATTTCAGTACTTTACATATTACCAGTTTAATTTGCGTGCAGATCTTAAGCCTCTAATTAGGCTCTAATTTTGTATTTCTTGGGGTATGCCCCTTGTACATGTGTAAGTATCTTTTGGTTTATACAATTTGTTTACAAAAAAAAAAGTACCTAAAACGAGCTCAACAGATTAAATTCTTGTCCTTAACGCATTTTAAGTGTCAAAAGTCAGTTCGAGTACATGCCATGCCCGAAAAGATCCAAGTTTAGGCATGTTCATCTAGTTTGGGCCTAAACATGTCCCATTGGATCTTTTTGACTCTATATGGCACCAAAAGCACCTAAAACGTGGTAGTTTGAGTAATGATAACTGAGAGCTATTTTCTAGAGAGAGAAGCTCTCCCTTGTCTCTAGAAACCCTTCTCTCTCTAGAAACCAGGTGAGGGTTTTTTCTTTTGCTCCTCCTCCTACAGGAGCTGAGCTTAGTTTCTAAAATGGTGAATGATGCTTACTTATAAGTTAAGACTCAGCAAGGTTCAAAAGCTTAATGGAGATGGGATTCGAAGTGTTTTGGCACTAATGATACTAATCTACGTTTAGTGGATAGATGGGGTCTTAACCCAAGCATTTTGTAATCCTTGGCTGTCTTATGAAGCATTGATATCTCATTTCAGTACTTTACATATTACCAGTTTAATTTGCGTGCAGATCTTAAGCCTCTAATCAGGCTCTCATTTTGTATTTCCTGGGGTATGCCCCTTGTACATGTGTAAGTTTCTTTTGGTTTATACAATTTGTTTACCAATAAAAAAAGACTTAGCTTCTCTACATGTAATGCAATGCTCTGGATAGGAACATGTAGTGATGGATTCTTGGGCTTGGAGCCCTAGCAAGAAAGGGCTTTTCTCAGTTAAAGATACCTATAAAGCCCTTGCTCCGGATAGGGAGTAAGCGAGGTGGGCTAAGCTGATTTGGTTCAATCGCCATGTGCCTAGGTTTAGCTTCCTCTCTTGGGTGGCTATCAAAGACTAGTTGCTGACTAAGGACAGAATGGAACATTGGTCCATGCCTACATCTATTAGCCCTTCATGTGTTTTTTGCGTGGGTGGGAGTGAGTCAACTGAGCACTTTTTGTGGGATGCAAATCCACAAGGCCAATTTGGGGCAGTCTTCTAGCTAAATGTGGTTTGAGCAACCCCCACTCCAACTGGTGTCAATGGATCTCCTGGCTCCTAGTTAAGGCCAAAGGTAAGTCCCTTGTTAGCTCCATTCTGAAGCTTTTGTTCACAGCCTTTATCTACCATATTTAGAGGGAGAGGAACCTCAAAATCTTCCAGGGAAAAATCAGGGATAATGCTGTTTTGATCAAGGTTATCTCTGGCTCCATTAGGGATATGCTTTGGTTGCTTAGGGGTGTCCTTACCTCAGATTTGAACCTGTCTCTCCAAGATGCTTGGGATCTCAACCTTTTGATATTTGAGCCTCCTTAGGGGCTGAGTATATTAATTTGTTTCTTTGTATTGAGGGGTTTGGTTTGTTTTTGTAATGCGTTGAGATTTAATTGGCTTATTTTTTTGGGTTTAGATTTGTTTTGGCTTTAGCTAGCCAGACTTATCTCTTTTTTTTCTTTGTAGCTTTGTATTTCTTGGGGTACGCCCCTTGTATATTTGTTTGTATTTTTCGGGTTAATTCATTTTTTTGCTTACCGAAACAAAAGGGCAGGAACTTACTCCTAAGCTTGAGAATATTTCTCCAAACCCAAGATGGATTTGAAGGGATTGAAGCTATAAAATATGGAGCTTTTTCTTATAAAATAGATTTGACACCAGGTTTTCCATAATGAATGCTTCGATATCATGATCAGAAACCATAAGTGCTTCGACACTGCCACCTCATTTGCTAATACCAGCTCCTTAAGACCCAAACCTCCTTGTGCCTTATCACAGCAAATATCAACCAGGCCACCTTGGCACCGGTATGCTTACTCTCTTCCCCATTCCACAAGTAATTCCTAAGAGTGTCTTGGACCTTATTTACCACTTTCTTTGGTAGAATGAAGAGCCCGGCCCAAAATTGGAACATTGCCATCAACACTGAATTAATGAGTTGTAATCTCCCTACATAGCTAAGAAGTTTGGAGTCCAAGATTTTATTTTTTCTGTAATCCTATCGACTAGAGTGTCACAATCTCTTTTGCCCAGTTTTGAGGTGATCAAGGGTATTCGCAAATATCTCATTGGGAATTGTCTTAAAGGAAATTCCAGTATAGATAAAAGATCAAGTATGTGTTCCTCTTGGACCCCTGAAAGGATTTGGCTCTTTAGCTTGTTAGGTTGGAGGCTTCACCAAGCTCAGAAATGCTGTAGAAGATTTTTTAAGTCAAATAGCTAGAGTCGATTGGCTTGCCTTGGGTGATCATAACTTTTCTTATTTTTTCCAGAAACTTAAGAAGAACAAGTTAGATCCAGAATTAATCAGTTGGTTAATAATGAGAAGGGTGAACTTATAACCGATGACCAGGCTATCAAGGATTAGATTCTCTCTTACTATGTTAATCTCCTTGGAACTTCTAACCCTAATCAGTAGGTGGACTGGTGTGTTCTCTCTTAGATCCTCCCTATTAAGCTTTCTTAGGCTCATGTGGCTCTTCTTAACCAGCCTTATTCCAAGGAGGATGTGTACACCATCATGCTTAGTTTGGGGAGTAATAAAGCTCCGGGTCCAGATGCGTTCTCAGTGGGTTTCTTAAAGAGAAGTTGGCACATTATGGTCAAGGATGTGACTAAAGTTGTTTTGGAGTTTTTTAGTTCCCAATCTTTGTTGAGGCAAGTTAATTCTACTGCCATTGCACTTATCCCTAAGGTTCCCAATCCTTAAAAGGTTAGTGAGTTTGGGCCTATTTCTTGCTGCAATGTTATTTATAAATGCATCACCAAAATGCTTGCCGATAGGCTTAAGAAAGTGCTCCCTGATCTTATTAGTAACAACCAATCTGCTTTTGTACCTGGGAGAAGAATTGTAGATAATATTTTTCTATCCCAGGAGCTGGTTAATGGTTACCATAGTCCGAGATGTGCTTTCAATGTGGAATCAAAAAAAGCTTATGATAACTTGAACTGGAAGATTATTGACAGATTTTTTTATTACTTAGGTTTTCGTGACCATTACTCTAATTGTGTGATGGAGTGCACCTCTTCTCCTTGGTTCTCTATTATTATCAACAGTGAGTTGACAGGATACTTCTCGAGAGCTAAAAGGTTTAGGCAGGGTGATCCTATCTCTCCTATCTATTTGTCTTGTTTATGGAGGTTCTCACTGGTATTCTCAACCATGTTGCTTATAAAGTTGAGTTTGGCTATCACTGGAGGTGTAAGTAGCTTGGTATTGTCAACTTATGCTTTGCTGATGATCTATTCATCTTCTGCAATGGTAACACTTCTTCTGTTGAGATTATTATGGAGAATTTATGCTTATTTGAGGCTTTGTCTGATCTTCAGCCTAATCTTCAGAAAAGTCAGGTCTTCATGTCTGGGGGTCCTTTGATTACCCCAAAGATCAGCAAAATAGATTATACCACTTTGGTGGATCATATTACAGCCAAAGTAAAGTCTTGGGAGTCCAATTACCTTTCTTATGCTGGTAGATTACAATTGGCAAATTCTGTGCTCTATGCCATTTTTCAGTACTGGGCTGGTTTATTTATTCTTCCCAAAAAATTATGCATATGATCCAGGTTGTTATGAGGAATTACTTATGGAGTGCCTCTTGTTCAAAGCTTTATGGGGCTAAGGTGGCTTGGAGCGATCTGTGCCTTTCTAAGTCATAGGGTGGCTTGGGCCTTAGAGATCTCTCTTTGGCTAATGAGGTGGCAGTGGCTAAGCATTTTTGGTTCCTGGTCTCCTTGGTTAAGCTTCCCTTTGGAAGGATTGGTGTAAGGTCTTCTTGATCAAGAAGAGCTCTATTTTCTTGGTTAAGCTTACATCTAACCCTTCATGGAGTTGGAGGAAGATTTGAATGTTAGAGAAAAGTTTGCTGGGTTTTGCTAAGCTCAGGTGGGAATGGTGTGCAACTTTCTCTTCTCCTAGACCCTTAGCACCCTTGGGCGCATTGTAACAAAGGTTTGGGCCTAGGATTCATTTTGGCACTGGCTGGGATTGGACTACCAAGGTGAGCTTAGTGATTCATAGTGGTACATGGAACTGACCTACTTCTAACTCCCATGAGCTTATCACACTATTAGGGAGGTCCCTCTCCTCCTCCTAGGATGCACTTTTTGGACTCTTAGCTTTGGACTTCTCATTCTGGCATATACTCTGTGGGCATACTTATAGGGCTCTTGCACCAGCTGGTGATAAAGTGAGATGGGCTCCTCTTATTTGGTTTAAGAAGCACAACCCTAGATATAGCTTCATTGCTTGGCTTGCTACTGTTAATAGGCTTACAACTGGGGATAGATTGGCTATTTGGACCTCCACTTTTGGGGCTCTCAACATCATTTCTTGTGTGCTTTGCTTGCATCTTACATCTAAGCACTTGTTTGTTTCTTGCCCTTTCTCCAGTCATATCTGGCAGAGTATGGTTGATTGGTGTGGATTGGTCTCCTCTCCTAGGAATTGGAATCAATTGCTCTTGACTTCTTGATATGAACCTCACCGTTGCTTTGTGATGAAACCCGATAACAATGATGACTCAAGAACTCAAGGAACGATTTTAAAGAAAAGGAAACCCTGAGCCATTTTCTATAACACAAATAGAACCTTAGGTATAAGACCTAAGACCCAAATTGATGCTTCAAAAAAAAGCAACGGTATGGTTTAGATGCCACACTCAAGAATGAGAAGGAAAAGTGAGTGATAAGTCTAGGTTTTAGACACCACAAGAATATTTATGATAAATCTGAAAAGTTCTGAGAAAAACCAAAGAGAAAACTCTCACAAAAAATTATATTGATCCAAGTTGTTTAATACGTTATGAAACCATGCTTAAATAGAAAAACTAGAAGCCTCAAGAGTCCTAAAGTGTTTAAACAACCTAAACTAAATTTAAAAGATAAAGAAATATTAATTGCAGTAAATAAGGAACTAGTAATCCACCTAAAAGACTGTTATTGGTTGTCCACTTTGCAAGGTGTCATGTTCTAGTAGACTCCTATTGATTGTCCACTTCTAGGTTAGGATTGCCAAGTTGCCTTGCTTCCTAGCCATTATTTAAAATGTCAAGTCATGCTCCATGTGGACTGCCATATTGAATGCCACATCATGCTCCATGTGCAATGCCATGTAGGATGCCACGTCATCTCCATGTAGCCTACCATGTTGGATGCCACATCATGCTCCATGTCGGCTGCCATGTCATGGTCCATGTAGGATGTCATGTTGGATGTCGCATCATGCTCCATGTTGGCTTCCATGTTGGACGCCATGACTTGCTCCATGTAGGCTGCCATGTTGGACGGCACATCATGCTCCATGTAGGCTATTATACTTGATATGAACCCCACCAATGATTTACGATGAAACCCGATAACAATGATGGTTCAAGAACCCCAAGAACGTGAAAGACAATATTGTTGAGCCTTAACCTGTCATCTAGCAAGATAAGAACTAAGACTATGAAGGATAGAAACGTCACACCAAGAAACCTAAGGATCACTCAAGAATCAAGGTGATAAGTTTGGTTGTTTGAATGCCACAAGACTAACTTGATAAGTTCACAGAGTTCTTTCAAGAACAAAGATGACACACCTCACAATAACATAAACTTGTTTTCAATATTCATAACATCATTACAAATTTCGTGGGTACCATGTTTTATACTTGGAACAACCCTCCAAGAATAGGAAAAGCATTAATTTTAGCTTTGAAACAACACCAACATTAAAGTAAATAAGTTCCCACGTTTTTAGACCTTTTTTGACTACTAATAATAAGTAAATATCACTAATTGACTATGAACAATGTATTTAAGCATAACCAATCCAAGTTAGATTCATCCCCCTATTTAATAGCCTTGAAAATAGTCCAATTCATGCTCTTTTATGGCCTTATCTTGATGAACACATTTTTGTAGGTTCATTATCCTTTTCAATTGCTTTTGTATGCTAATTAGACTCTACAATGGCCTTGATGACATGGATAAAGCCTTGATTTTCATGTGGAACCATATTGGGATTCACTTTTCCTGAATCATTCCAATGCTCTTGAATCAGCCCAATAAGTGCTTTCTTGAAATTTTGGGCTCTAAGACTTGTAATTGGACCACCAGGAAGTGATAAAGGATCTTGTGCAAGTTCCGCTACATCCCGCGTGTATGCTCAGCCCCACGTCCATTTTCAGCTCCTAGTTTTGCATCATTCTCCCCCTCTTGAGAAGGATTTGTCCTCAAATCAACACCTGCATCAAATGAGACAAATCAGCAACATTAAAGCTTGTAGTGACACTGTATTCACTTAGTAAGTCAAGTTTGTAAGCATTGTCATTAATGCATTCCACAACTTGAAATGGTCCATCACCCCGAGGTAGGAGTTTTGAATGTCGCTGCTCCGAAAAATGCTCTTTTCTCAAGTGCAACTAAACCCAATCTCCTGGTTCAAAAACTATCTTCTCGTGTCCCTTGTTGGCTTTATTGACATATGGTTCAGTCGTCCTCCTTTCAATATTCAGTCGTGCCTTCTCATGAATTTGCTTCACAAATTCAGCCTTCTTTTTCCCTTCTAAGTTTACACGTTCACTCAAAGGGGCGGCCAAGCTACAAAAACCATGCACAAACCGTCTATAGAAGCTAACTAGGCCATGAAAACCCCTCACTTGGCTGATTGTTGTTGGCGTTGGCCACTCTTGTATTGCCTTCACCTTTTCCTCGTTCACCTTAATTCCTTTAGAACTAACAACAAAACCAAAAAACACAAGCTTATCCTTGCAAAAGGTGCACTTCTTGAGGTTAGCAAACAACTTTTCTTTCCTTAACACATCTAAAACATATTTCAATTGCTCTACAAATCTTCCATGTTTTTGCTATAAATTAGGATATCATCAAAATATACAACTACAAATCTACCAATAAATGCACGTAAAACATGGTTTATCAAAAGCATAAATGTGCTCGGAGCATTAGTTAAATCAAAAGACATCACAAACCACTCGTACAAACCGTGTTTAGTTTTAAAGGCAGTTTTCCATCCATCACCTTCTTTCATTCTAATTTGGTGATATCCATTCTTAAGATCAATCTTTGTAAAAATACAAGAACCATGCAATTCATCCAGCATATCATCTAGTCTAGGAATAGGATGACGATACTTTACCGTTATGTTGTTAATGGCTCCGCAATCTACGCATATCCTCCATGTACCATCTTTCTTAGGAACTAGCAGCACCAAAACTGCACAAGGACTCATACTTTCACGCACATAACCCTTCTTCAATAATTCACTTACTTGCCTTTGAAGTTCCTTTGTTTCCTCAGGATTGCTCCTATAGGCAGGTTGGTTTGGAATTGATGCACCAGGTATGAAATCAATTTGATGTTCGATTCCACGAATTGGTGGTAAGCCATGAGGTATCTCTTCGGGAAAGACATAATCAAACTCCTGCAAAAGAGAAACAATAATGTGCGGCAAAGAATCGGCAAGATCATTAGTACATAAAAAGGCCTCCTTGTACATAAGTACAAGAAAGGATTGATGTGAAAATAATGCTCTCTTGATCTCACATTTTTTTGCAATATAAGTGAATTTTTCCTCTCTTGCTCTCACTAAGGCTGAAATGCTCTCTTTTTCTTTTCCCTTAGTTCTCTCATTTTCTTTCCTCTCAATTTCAGCCTTTCTTTCTTTTTCTCTCTTCTTTTCATTTGATCTTTTGAACTTTACTTCATCCTCCATAACCTGTTTTAGAGTTCATGGAACAAGAGTAATAAGTTTCTTTTCAAAAGTAAAAGAATACTTATTTGTGAATCCATCATGTGTAGCCCTTCGATCATATTGCCATGGTCTCCCCAACAATATATGACATGCATGCATAGAAACCACATCACAAAGCACCTCATCCTCATATTTGCCAATGGAAAATGCTACCAACACTTGCTTTGTCACCTTCATTTCCCACATTCATTCAGCCATTGAAGCTGATAAGGACGAGTGTGTTTTAAGGTTGTTAAGGACAACTTCTCCACCAAATCAGTGCTGGTCACGTTTGTGCAACTTCCCCCATCAATAATTATGCTGCAAACTTTGTTTTTGACAAAGCATCGAGTAGGAAACAAATTCTCCCTTTGGTTACTTTCTTCCTCCTTAACTTGCATGTTGAGAGTTCGCCTTGCTACCAATAATTCTCCAACCACAGCATTTTGCTCGTCATCAGCATCTTCTAAAGGTGGAATTTCATCAACTACTTTCTCCTCATCCTCCGATTCAAGCTCACCTTGGGCATTTATCACCATCGCCCTTTTGTTTACACATTGGCTAGATATGTGACCCTGCCCTTGACATTTAAAACACTCAATATCACGGGTTTTAGAAATAGAAGTTTCGATGTTAGCTAGAGAAGTGTTCGTCGTGGTTTTGGCATTCTTAAATTGTTCAAATTTTGACTTGCTTTGTTGATGCTCATCCCTTTTAGGGGCTGTCTTCCATGTACTAGTGGAAGCCACAAGTTGTCCTCTCCTATCCAATCCTTTGCGTTTGAGTTGTTCCCCCACTTTTATGGCTTGATGCACCATATCCGACAACTCAACATAGCGTTGTAACTCAACTATATCCGCAATTTCACAATTTAACCCATGCAAAAACCTAGCCATGGTGGCTTCACGGTCCTCTTCCACATTTGCCCGGATCATAGCTACCTCCATCTCCTTGTAGTATTTATCTACACTCTTGGAACCTTGAGTTAGCCTCTGTAGTTTTTGAAACAAACTCCTATAATAGTGGCTTGGTAAAAACGTCTCCTCATAAGTAATTTCATCTCCTCCCAAGTGCCCACGGGTGGCTCTCTATTCCTCCTTCTATTATTTTGTAATTGATCCCAGCAAATAATGGCATAATCGGTGAATTCAATTGCTGCCAACTTAATCTTCTTTATCTCTGAATAGTTGTGACAATCAAACACCATCTCCACTTTAGTTTCCCACTCCAAGTAAGCATCCGGATCATTTTTACCTTGAAAAGATGGGATTTTGATCTTTATGTTTCCTAGATCATTATCCCTCCTAGGTCTACCCATCCTAACTTCTCTATTCCCATAACCACGCTCAAATCTGCCCTGGTTCATATATGGCTCTTCAAACTCCTCCAATTCCGCTTCTTCCTCAGCATTATCCCAACGAACACGCCCATCTCGCTGTCTATTGAGAATTTCATGTTGCCGCCCCTTAGGTGTTCCCATTTCTACCCTATCCAACCTCTCTTGATAGGTTCTAATTCAGCCCTCAGCATACGCCTCATTTCCCCCAACATCGCTTGCATTTGAAGGTTCGGAATGGCTTGTTGTTGAACTTCTTCGAATAGGTCTTCGTCTTGATTATTGGATATATTTAGAATCTGGAAAATAAAATTCGAAACCTCACAAACATCCCTCAAGTGTTTCACTCAACAATTATTCACTCACTCTCGTGTTTTCACTCTAAATGGCTTTTATACCCTCTTATGGTCTCACACACTCTTGCCTTTTTCCACTCCTATGTGTCTCTTTAGCCCTTAATCGAACTCAAGTAACCAAATAAAAATATCCAGCAGCAATTCAAAATGATAAATAACCAAAACTCACAAACGGTCAAAATTTGATTGCGATAGAAAAGGAATGGAATACACGGTTTCTGTGGTTTCAATAATTACCCAAAATTCAGACAAGTCCGTAACGGATTTTGATAACTCTGTTTTTTTTGTTTTTTGGGTCAAAAAGAGTTGAGAAAATGAGAAACAGGATTGGAACAAAAAAAATTCTTATTGCTTTTGTTTTTTGTAGACTCCTCATCTTCTTCTTTTTTTTTTCTATTTTTCTCTCTTTTTTTTTCTTTTTTTCTCGATACAGAAAGAAATAAGAAAAAAAATAAAGATAAAGGATAGTCAAACTTGCCTTAGAACCAAAGCTTTGATACCAAATGATATGAACCCCACTGATGATTTACGATAAAACCCGATAACAATGATGGTTCAAGAACCCCAAGAACGTGAAAGACAAGATTGTTGAGCCTTAACCCGTTATCTACCAAGATAAGAATTAAGACTATGAAGGATAGAAACGTCACACCAAGAAACCTAAGGATCACTCAAGAATCAAGGTGATAAGTTTGGTTGTTTGAACCCCACAAGACTAACTTGATAAGTTCACAGAGTTCTTTCAAGAACAAAGATGACACACCTCACAATAACATAAACTTGTTTTCAATATTCATAACATGATTACAAATTTCGTGGGTACCATGTTTTATACTTGGAACAACCCTCCAAGAATAGGAAAAACATTAATTTTAGCTTTGAAACAACACCAACATTAAAGTAAATAAGTTCTCACGTTTTTAGACCTTTTTTGACTACTAATAATTAGTAAATATCACTAATTGACTATGAACAATGTATTTAAGCATAATCAATCCAAGCTAGATTCATCCCCCTATTTAACAGCCTTAAAAATATTCTAATTCATGCCCTTTCATGGCCTTATCTTGATGAACACGTTTTTATAGGTTCATTATCCTTTTCAATTACTTTTGTATGCTAATTAGACTCTTCAATGGCCTTGATGACATGGATAAAGTCTTGATTTTCATGTGGACCCACATTGGGCTTCACTTTTTCTGAATCATTCCAATTCTCTTGAATCAGCCCAATAAGTGCTTTCTTGAAATTTTGGGCTCTAAGTCTTGTATTGGACCACCAGGGAGTGATAAAGGATCTTGTGCATGTTCCGCTACATTCCCGAGTGTATGCTCAGCACCACGTCCATTTTCAGCTCCTAGTTTTGCATCAATACTCCATGTCATGCTCCACGTCATACTCTCGTTGAGTGCTTCATCCATCCTCTTTTTCTAGCTCTTGTCATATGGCCTCTTGGTACTTGAAATAGATCCATCATTTGAGGTTGTGCTACCGGATCCTCATCATTGCCTCCCACTTGAGAAGGATTTATCCTCAAATCATCACCTACATCAAATGGAAACAAGTTAATTACATTAAATTTAGTACTTACATTGTACTCACCAGGAAGATCAAACTTGTAGGCATTGTCATTGATTCTTGCAAGGCGTGAAATGATCCATCCCCTTTAGTCAACGATTTTGTTCCTTTGTGTAGGAAACCTTCCATCATATTGCTCATTCTTACTTTCAATGTTAGCTCGGACCTTGGGATATAAAACCTTCACCAGACCTTTCTGTTTCTTACCATCAAGATTAACATGCTCATTAGTAGATAAATGTAAAATATGCATAGGAATTGAAGGATTAAAGCCATAAACAACCTCAAAAGGAGAAAAAGAAAAATTGGAATGAAGAAACCTGTTATATGCAAACTTAAAATGTGGTAAACACTTCTCCCATTGCCTTAAATTCTTTTGAATGATAACTACCATAAATTTTCCCATGAACGCACACAAGACATGATTTATCAACCTCATGAATGTAGTAGGTGAACTAGTTAAACCATATATCATTACTAACCAATCATGCAATCCATGTTTACTTTTAACTATTTTTTTCAATTCATATCCCTCTTTCATGCTAAGTTGATGATATCCACTTTTAAGATCGAATTTAGTAGAGAAACAAGAACCATGCAATTTATCAAGCAAACCAACTATATAGGAATGAGATGGTGATACTTTACAGTGTTGTTATTTATGGCTAGGCGATCAATGCACATCATCCCTATCCACTCCTTCTTAGTCACAAGATATATGAGAACTGCACTAGGGTTCATCCTTTCTATGGGCATACCCCTTTTCCATGAGCTTGCTCGCTTGTCTTTCCAACTCCTTTGTCTCATCCGGATATCTTCTATGATGGGGTTTGTTTTGGATGGGACCTCCAGGTACAAAGTCAATTCGGTGCTCGATTCTCCTAATTGGTGGCAGCCCTTTTGGCATCTCCTCGGGAATACTTCTTCAAAGTGCTGCAAAAGAGATACAAAAATACTTGGCAAATAGTGGTTAAGTTCGTTAGTTGAAAAACAAGCCCTTTGTACAAAAGTACAAGCAAAGGCTGGTTGGAACTCAAAGCTCTCTTAATCTCACTCTCTCTTGCATCAAAACTCTCTTTTCTTCTCTTTTTATTTTTCTCACTCCTTTCACCCAACTCTCTATTTTGACACTTTTCTTTTGTTAAACACTCCTTTTTTTAACTCCCGCTCTCTTGATTTTGCTGACTCTCTCTCCTTTTTGTATTCTCAATCTCTCTTTGTTTTTCATTCTCTCTTTTCAACTTCAATTGTTCTTCTTGAACTTGTTTTGGGGTGAGAAGTACAAGAGTAATGGGTATCTTATCAATTACAAAGGTATATCTATTTTTGTAACCATCATGAGTGGCTTTTCTATCACATTTCCACGACCTCCCCATGAGAAGATGACTTTTTTTTATAAGCAAAAAAAATGTATTAACCCGAAAATACAAACAAATATACACGTGAGGGAGTGCTTGTGAGGTCCTTGAATTATTTTTGTTTCTTACATTCTATTGCAGTAATGTCAAACCAAAGTGGAGATAATGATGCTGGTCATGTTCCTGATGCTACGCTACGTGAGGCTCAACGAGGAGAGTTTACACGTTTTAACCGAAATATGGAGGCCATGAGGGATGCATTAGAGCGTATGGATGCAAGGTTGCAGGCGGTTGAAAGAGCAACACCAAATCACAATGAAAGGCGAGGAGGAGGCATACCCAATAGGCTTATTTTGTAACTAATGAACTTGACCCCAATTAGAGGCATAGAACAAAAAATTGACTTCATTCCTGGAGCTGCCATACCCAATAGGCGAGCATATAGAACAAATCCAAGTGAGACAAAGGAGATTAAAAAACAAGTGGAGGAGTTGCTAGCTAAGGGGTATGTGAGGGAGAGTCCTTACTCGGTTCCTGTTATTCTTGTGCCAAAGAAGGATGGAACATGGAGGATGTATGTGGACTGTCGAGCCATCAATAAAATCACTGTAAAGTATTGTCACCATATTCCTCGGTTAGATGATATGCTTGATGAATTATATGGTTCTTGTTTGTTCACTAAGATAGACTTGAAATCTGGTTATTATCAAATTTTAATGAATGTTGGAGATGAATGGAAAACAGAATTTAAGAAAAACTATGGGTTGTAGGAGTGCCTTGTTATGCCATTTGGTCTTACTACCTAGCACATTCATGAGATTGATGAACCATGTGTTGCGTGAGTACTTGGGAAAGTTTGTTGTTTACTTTGATGATATTCTCATTTACTCTAAGTGCTTAGATGATCATATCATGCATGTGCGTCAAGGACTAGAAATACTTAGGCAATAAAAGTTGTATGCTAACCCTAAGAAGTGTAGTTTTTGCATGGAGAGGGTTAATTTTCTTGGTTTTGTAGTGTCTACTCAAGGTATTGAGGTTGATGAGGACAAGGTAAGAGCCATTAAGGAATGACCAAGGCCTAAGAATGCTAGTGAGGTGAGAAGCTTTCATGGGCTTGCTAATTTCTATAGGAGATTCATTAGGGATTTTAGCACAATAGCCGCACTTTTGAATGAGTTAGTTAAGAAAAATGTTGGTTTTGTTTGGAGTGAGGCACAAGAACATGCATTTAATGAACTTAAGGATAAATTCTGTGCTCCACCTTTGCTTGCTTTACCTAACTTTGATAAAACTTTTGAGATTGAATGTGATGCTAGTGGCATAGGAATTGGAGTTGTTTTGATGCACGACCAAAGACCACTAACGTACTTTAGTGAGAAGTTAAGTGGGACAGCCTTGAAGTATCCAACATATGACAATGAATTATATGCTTTGGTTCGAGCTCTGCAAACATGGCAGCATTATTTATGGCCTAGGGAGTTTGTGATACACACTGACCATGAAAGTCTAAAGCATTTAAAGGGTCAAGATAAGCTTAACCGTAGGCATGCTAAATGGGTGGAGTTCATTGAAACATTCTCATATGTGATTAAGTATAAGCAAGGTAAAGAGAATGTAGTTTCGGATACATTATCCAGAAGGTATACTCTACTTAATTCTCTCAGTGCTAAATTGTTGGGTTTTGAGCATATTAAGGATTTGTATCAATATGATGATGATTTTGGTGAAATATATACAGCTTGTGATCGTGGGGCTGTTACGGATGATTTTCACTTGTTTGATGGCTTCTTGTTTAAGAGAAATAGGTTGATATGGACCCCACCGATGATTTACGATGAAACCCGATAACAATGATGGTTCAAGAACTCCAAGAATGTGAAAGACAAGATTGCTGAGCCTTAACCCATTATCTAGCAAGATAAGAACTAAGACTACGACGGATAGAAACGCCACACCAAGAAACCTAAGGATCACTCAAGAATCAAGGTGATAAGTTTGGTTGTTTGAATGCCACAAGACTAACTTGATAAGTTCAAAGAGTTCTTTCAAGAACAAAGAGGACACACCTCACAATAACATAAACTTGTTTTCAATATTCATAACATGATTACAAATTTCGTGGGTACCACATTTTATACTTGGAACAACCCTCCGAGAATAGGAAAAGCATTAATTTTGGCTTTGAAGCAACACCATCATTAAAATAAATAAGTTCCCACGTTTTTAGACCTTTTTTTACTACTAATAATAAGTAAATATCACTAATTGACTATGAACAATGTATTTAAGCATAACCAATCCAAGCTAGATTCATCCCCCTATTTAATAGCCTTGAAAATAGTCTAATCATGCCCTTTCATGGCCTTTTCTTGATGAACACGTTTTTGTAGGTTCATTATCCTTTTCAATATGCTAATTAGACTCTTCAATGACCTTGATGATATGGATAAAACCTTGATTTTCATGTGGACCCACATTGGACTTCACTTTTCCAGAATCATTTCAATTCTCTTGAATCAGCCCGATGAGTGCTTTTTTGAAATTTTGGACCACCAGGGAGTGATAAATGATCTTGTGCAAGTTCAGCTCTATTCGCGCGTGTATGCTCAGCCCCACGTCCATTTTCAGCTCCTAGATTTGCATCACAAGACAAATTGGCAATCCTAACCTAGAAGTGGACAGTCAATAGGAGTCTATTAAAGCATGGCACTTTGGCAACCCTAACCTACAAGTGAACAGCCAATAAGAATCTTTTGGGTGGATTACTAGTTCCTTATTTACTCAATTAATATTTTTTTATCTTTTAAATTTAGCTTAGGTTGTTTATACACTTTAGGACTCTTTAGGATTCTATTTTTTCTATTTAAGCATGGTTTCACAATGTATTAATCAACTTAGATCAATATACTTTCTTTGTGAGAGTTTTTGCTTTGGTTCTTCTTGGAACTTTTCAGACTTATCAAGAATATTCTTGTGGCATCGAAAACCTAGACTTATCACTCACTTTTTCTTCCTGTTCTTGAGTGTGGCTTCTAAACCATACCTTTGGTTCTTTTCGAAGCATTAATTTGGGTCTTAGGTCTTATACTTAAGGTTCTCTTTGTGTCATAAGAAACGGGTCAGGGTTTCTTCTTCTTTAAAATCGATCCTTAAATTCTTGAACCATCATTGTTATCGGGTTTCATCACAAAGCGACGGTGACGTTCATATTAGCTACCATGTTCGTTGCCACGTCATGCTCCATGTCGGCTGCCATGTCATGGTCCATGTAGGATGTCATGTTGGATGCCACATCATGTTCCATGTGGGCTGTCATGTTGGACGCCACGACATGCTCCATGTAGGATGACACGTTGGACGGCACGTCATGCTCCATATAGGCTGTTATACTCCATGTCATGCTCCACATCATACTCCCATTGAGTGCTTCATCAATCCTCTATTCTCTAGCACTTGCCATTTGTCCTCTTGGAACTTTAAATAGATCCATCCTTTAAGGTTGTGCAGCCTGATCCTCATCACTTCTTGTGAGATAGCTTCAATTAGGATCTTGGAATCTCTTATTTTTCCTTAAAAAATCCTTGCATTTCTTTCTCTCCATATATAATAGATGAAAGAAGTAAAAGCTAGCTTAACTAGAACTCCTCTGAGTGACTTCTTTTTTGCATTAGCTGGCATCCAATCTACAAACTGACCCTAATCCCTAACCTGGCAGTGTAGATCACATTTGTTCACAAGTGTGGCCCATACTCTGCCTGAATAACAACAATTAACAAAAAGATGCCCATGTGTCTCTTGGTAGCTAACACAACACACACAATCAGAACAAAACCCTGGTGTTTGGTCCTATTGTGCAACCCTATCTCTAGTGGAAAGTTTTTTTCTCAACGAAAACCAAGAGATAAAGCTGCACCTTGGGATGTGTTTAGAGAACCATCTCACCTTTGCGCACTTAACCGGTTGTCTTGTAGGGGACAGTGCCTTATAGGTTAGACTTAGAGAGAAATCTCCATTCTGACTTGAACTCTTTTTTTTTCGGTAAATTAAAATTTTGTATAAATCGAAGAAGAAACAAAAATACAAGGGGAAATCCCAGGCAAAAGAAACAAAACGGAACCGACCAACACACAAGATGGAGGCACCCAAACACTAACAGAAGATTACAACCTAAAGAAACAGAAGAACCAAGCTTAATTGTCAAAAATAGAAGCATTCAATCCCCAGGCAAGCTTAATGGTTTTGTTATCCTCGGTCACAGAAAAGCTTTTAAGACTCAAAAATCAACCTTTAATGGCATTTGTAATGCAAGCCAAGACCACTTTCTTGTTCCTCATTTTGCCCTCAAAGACTCGATTATTTGCTCTCTCCAGATATGGTAGACAAACGAGCTGAACATAAGCTTTAACATAAGGCCCAAGAAGTAGCCTTTCTTTACTTTCACAAGGAGCCGGGAGATAAGTTTATTCCAGTTCCTAGGAGAAGACACGAAGCCACATAAACCAACCAAATTCTACCAAATAAAGCTAGAATAAGGGCAAGAAATAAACAGGTGTTCAGAAGATTCCGAAGGATGCAAGCAAAGTACACAACTACTAAAATTGGAAGACCCAGGAGAGGAGGTCCAAGCAGCCAATCTATCCGCAGTTGCAAGCCTATTAAGAAAAGCAAGCCAAGTAATAAAGCTATATCTGGGAATATGCTTCTTAAACCAAATAAGAGGAGCCCATCTCACTTTTTCACCAGCTGGAGCCAGTTTCCTATAAGTGTGCCCCATAGAGAAAACACCAGAGGGAGAAAGAGTCCAAATCCAAGAGTCCAAAGAGTCCAAATCCCTATAAATCTTTTGGAGGGGGAATATGGACCTCTCTAATTGTGATAAGCTCATGGGAGTTAGAAACAGGCTAGTTCCCAGCTGCATTGTGGATCACTGAGCTCACCTTGGTAGTCCAATCCCAACCAGTACAAAAAAGAATCCTAGGTCCAAACCTTTGAGAAAGAACCCCCAAAGGGTGCCAAGGGTCCAAGAGAAGAGAAATCTGCTCACCATTTCCCACAAGAGCTTTGCAATACCCAGCAAACTTGTCTCTGATTTTTAGAATTTTCCTCCAACTCCAAGAAGGATTAGTGGCAAGCTTAACCAAGAAGATAGAGCTCTTCTTGATCAAGAAAAACTTGCATCAATCCTTCCAAAGGGAAGCTTTATCCAAAGAGACCAGAAACAAGAAATGCATAGCCACAGCCACTTCATTAGCTAGAGAGAGATCTCTAAGGTCCAAACCTCCTTGGGACTTATCATGGCACAAGTCTTGCCAAGCCACTTTAGCACCAGAATGCTTTACAGCTGATGCGTTCCACAAGTAATTCCTAATAACCCCCTGAATCATATTCAAGATCTTCTTGGAAAGAATAAATAAGCCAGCCCAGTATTGAAAAATAGCATAGGGCACGGATTTAACCAGCTGTAATCTTCCAGCATAAGAAAGGTAGTTAGACTCTCAAGACTTCACCCTAGCTGTGATATGGTCTACTAGAGTGATACAATCTGTTTTTCTAAGCTTTGAGGAAATCAAAGGAACCTCCAAGTATCTCATAGGAAGCTCCCCAATGCTGAAATTTCACAAGTCCAGAATTGCTTGAGAAGTGGATGGATGGACCCCAAACATGAAAATGCGACTTTTTTGTAGATTAGTTTGAAGACCAGACATAGCCTCAAACAAGTTTAAGCTCTCCATAATAAGTTGAACATAAGTAATATCACCCTTACAGAAGATAAAGAGATCATCAGCAAAGCACAAGTTAACAACACCAAACTCCTTACACCTCCAGTGATAGCCAAAGTCAGCTTTATGAGAAGCATGCTTGAGAATACCAGATAGAACCTCCATAACCAACACAAACAGATAGAGAGAGATAGGATCACCCTGTCTAAGCCCTTTAGCACCTGAGAAGTAGCCAATCAACTCACCATTGACCACAATAGAGAAAGAAGGAAAAAAAATGTGGACATTTTAGAGAGAGAAGCTCTCCCTTCTCTAGAAACCAAGTGAGGCTTTTCTGTCGCTCCTCCTCTGGGAGGAGCTAAGCTTAGTTTCTAAAATGGTGAATGATGCTTATTTTGAAACCAAGACTCAGCAAGGTTCAAAGATCAGTAAGAAAAGTTCGGGTAAGATGAGCTTTCAGCCTCAAGAAGATGTTCTAAATTTTAAGGGAGATGGGATTTCGATGCTGGAAAACCCAGAAGTCAAAGTTGCTTCTAGCTCTTCCTTGGAGGAATCTCCATGTTTGGACAAGATTTTAGCTATGGAGAACAAAGAAGTTGGTGAGAAGAAGGTGTGTGTTCGAGCACTAAATGTGGCAGAAGCACTTGATGCTCGTATTAATGGAGATTACGAGGAGCATGCTACTTGTTTTGGCACCTTTAGCTACAACCTTAACTCACCAAATAAGGGAGGAAAGGTCCAAATGGCCATTAATGGAAATGATGAGGCTGCTTCTAGCTCTAATGAGGAGCAAATCAAAGGTTTGGATGAGCTCTCAATGTCTTGTGGGCACATTTCTTTGGTCCCTTCTTCTCAGGTACACAATGACTTGTTATTACTGGATTCTAGTGCTTTAAGGGTTCCTTCATCATTTGGTGGAGCCCAATGTTTTGTAAATAAACCCTTTACAGGTGCTTCTAAGGACAAAGAGCATGTTCAGAAGTAAACAAACTTTCCCTTGTCTGAAAAACTCAGGCAAATCACCAAGGGTTCTCTGGCCAAAGTAGGAGCACGAAGGAGAGAGATGAACAAGGGTGAAATCTTTTGTCCATTAGTCAATGAGGCTGTACTTGAGAGCCAATCAACTCCTGCCACCTCACCAATTCTAGCTAACCCTAGTTGTGCATGGAGTACAAACAATGACATGCATTCAGATCAAAAAGTGAAAGGACAAAAGCAAAAGGAGAAAGGACACCTACTCTTGCATACCTTAGGCAACAACAAAGCTAAACCTTTGCTTGCAAGGACAGACAGCCTGCCCCAAAACCCAGAGCAAGGACAATCAGTCTTAATTGTGGTTGTACCTGAAGATAAATGTGATTTGACATTATCTTTGCCCAAGACATCCTTGGAGCACGTTTTAGGTACCCTTGTACTACCACCTAAGCATGGATATGACTCCTCCATGTCAACTTCATCAAGGACAGACAACCTGCCCCAAAACCCAGAGCAAGGACAGCTCTCTTAATTACAGTTGTACTGAACAAAAAGGGGATTTGACCTTGCCTTTGCTCAAGACATCCTTGGAGCATGTTTCAGGTACCTTTGTACTACCACCTAAGCATGGAAAGGACACCTCCACATCAGCTTCATCTTCTCCGACAGCTCGAAAACCTCATTCATCCATTTTTCCAGAATACAATCAAGTAGTTGATGATCTTGAGTTATATGCTTTTACTCAGGGGTTTAGACGAACTTGTGAGTATTACCCTTCCCCCAAACCTTTGAAACCTTTAAAGAATAAGGAGGAGGTTGCTAAGGGTATTTCTGAAACCCTTAAGGGCAACACTCTCTACCATAAACTTTATGAAGCTTCACCTAAAGCTCAACAAAACGATAGATCTTGGGCTGATAAAGTTAAGAGAAACCAACCTAGTAGGTTTGAGCTTGAGTTTCAGAAGTCTACAATTTATGAAGAACATAGGGTCGTTGCAAAGCTCCCTGACTTTGTTACGAAAGACAGCTTTGACAAATGGGAGACTTGTTTGCTTGGCTATTTTGTGGGTAAAACAGCTCCATTACACTTGGTTAAGAGGATTGCGTTGCAGCTTTGGAAAGGGAGAGGTCTCCTTGATGTTCAAGCTTCCAAAGGACTCTTCTATTTCAAATTTGATAACTTAGAACACCGAGATTATTTCTTTAAAGATGGAAAGGGAGAGGTCTCCTTGTTAGGGAAACCTCTTATTCTTCAACCATAGGAGCCTAATGTCAAATTCACAAAGGAAAAGTTAGCTAAGATCCCCATTTGGGTGAAACTTTGGAATGTTCCCCTTGAGTTAAGAACCTTTGAAGCTCTAAGCTACATTGCTAGTGCAGTGGGTAAACCCCTATACTCGGATCACTTGACTGCAAAAGGAGTGAAAAGAGACTTCGCTAGAATCTGTGTTGAGATTTCAACCAAGTCAAGAATCCTTAAGCATCTTGATATTGATCTTGGTATTGAAGGATGGGATCCAATTGATGTTTTGTAGAGTATGAGGGCCTACCAAAGAGGTGTGACAAGTGTGATATCTTTGGTCATGATTGTAATTTCATCCAGCAAGCTAAAACACTTTCTCCTAATCCCCAAGCTACAGCCACATCTCTACCACAATCCAACCCTCGCTCCACCTCAAACTCCCCAAATCACTTCACTCCCTCATCCCCCACACATTCCACCCCAAAACTATCCCCCATTTCTCCCTCACTTCTCCCAAACACACTTCCCTCAACCCATTCGGATGATGACAGTGGCTGGATTGAGATTCAATCCAAGTGATCAAGGAAGAAAATCAACTCACAAGTGGGACTTGAATTGGCCTTAGTGCTAGACCAAGACATAGTTGAAGCTTCCCCACTAAGGGTGGAACCTATTGAGCACTCAACTGAGGAAAAAGAGGATAATCTTACTTTCGTTAGCAAGAACCAAGAGCTTTCCACCCCTTGTCCTTCTCTAAACACTCCCAGCTCAAGCAAAAGGAGAATGAAGAAGAAGAAGAAGAAGGTCAATGGCACACCACACCCTGCAAAGGGTAGAGATAAAGGAGTTGTAGCAAGTGGGAAAACCCACAACCCACCCATTCATGTTTAATCTTGCTACTTGGAACATTAGGGGGCTCAATGACTCCTTAAAACAAGCTGGTGTGAGGAAGTTTTGTAAGAATTCCAATTTTTCTCTTTGTTCTTTACTTAAAACTAAAGTGAAAAACTTTAAATTCACTAATCTTGCTAAGGTCATTTTTCCTAATTGGGAGGTGGTAGCAAACTACAATTTTGCTGCAGGGGGCAGAATTTGGGACCCAAAAGTACTTGATGTAATAGTTTTGGATACTACTGACCAAGTTTTATTTTGTAAGCTTACTATTAAGCATTCTAATGTTGTATGTTATATCACATTCGTATATGCTTCAAATTCTAAAGTGATCAGAAAGAAGCTTTGGGAAACCTTGTGCTCCCACCAGTCACTCACTTTTCATGCCCCTTGGCTTATCACCGGAGATTTCAATGTTATTGCCTCCCCTAGTGAGAAATCAGGAGGAGCTAAGGGATGGGATGAAGACATCTTTGACTTCAACAAATGTACTTTCACTATTGAGGTTGAGGACCTCGCATACTCAGGTTGTCAATTCACATGATCAAACAAGAAGAATGATGGTGTAGTATGTGTAAGTTGGATAGAGCCATGGCAAATATTCACTAGATGGACTTGTTCCCCGACACAAAGTGTCTCTTTACTCCTCCTGCCATCTCTGATCACAGTCCAATTGTCTTTCAAATGGAGAAGGACTCCTATAAACCAAGAGTAAGCTTTAAGTTTTTTGAGTTTTGGTTTGAAAGAGAAGTGTTTTGGCAGCTTTTGGACAGAGTTTGGGGGGCTGAGATTTCAGGGACAGCAATGTTTAGGCTCTGTAAGAAGCTTAAGGCACTCAAAGGTGAGCTGAGGAGGTTCAACCAAAGATTTTGCAGTGATCTTCCTTCTAGAGTTAAATTGGCTGAAGCACACATGGAGTCAATTCAAAACTTGTTGGGAAATGACCCTTTAAATGCATTGTTACAGGCTCATGAGAGAGATGCATGCTCCAAATTCTTTGAGCTTAGACATGCTGAATAGAGCTTCTACAGGCAGAAGTCAAGAGTACAGTGGCTTCAGTTGGGTGATCAGAACACTTCTTTCTTTTTCAAAGAATGAAAAAGAATAGATTCAAAACCAGGATTACACACCTGGACAACCAAGGCTCTCTACTTACTTCCCATGAGGAGATCCAGGATCATATATTAGATTACTACAAAAATCACCTGGGTACATCAAATGAAGAAATGGGAGTCAATTGGAGTATACTTGATTGTGCTTTGCCAAGAAAGCTTGGACCTGATCAGGCTGTACCTTTGGCTCTTCCCATTGAAGAAAATGACGTCAAGCAAGCTATTTTCAGTATGGGAAGTGGCAAAGATCCTGGACCAGATGGTTTTTTAGCTGGGTTCTTTAAGAAAGCATGGAATGTGGTGGGTGGGGATGTAACCAAAGCTGTTTTGGAGTTCATTCCTATAGGTAACCTCCTAAAAGAGGTTAACTCTACTGCGATCACCTTAATACCAAAGGTCCCTAATCCCACTAGTATTGAGGACTTTAGACCTATCTCTTGCTGCAATGTAGTCTACAAGTGCATCACAAAATTACTTGCTGAAAGACTCAAGCTTGTATTACCCAACATCATAAGTCAGAACCGTGCTTTTATCCCAGGAAGGAGAATGGCTGATAATATTTTTCTCTCCCAAGAATTGCTTAGAAGCTACCATAGATCACTTGGTTTGCCAAGGTGGACCTTAAGAAAGCCTATGATAGTGTGAACTGGTCACTAATAGGTAAAGCTTTTCAATGCCTTGGCTTCCCAAATGTTTTCATTTCTTGGGTCATGGAGTGCCTTTCTTCTCCCTCATACTCAGTGAATATAAGCGGCGATCTTCATGGTTACTTTAGGGGTGCTAAAGGAATTAGACAAGGGGATCCAATCTCTCCTTACATCTTTGTCATCATCATGGAGGTCTTGACAGGGATCTTGAGCTTTGCAGCCAAACACTCAGAGTTCCAGTTCCATTGGAGGTGCAAAGAGCTTAACTTAGTCAATCTGTGCTTTGCTGATGACCTACTCTTATTCTGTAAAGGAGACAAAAACAGCGTGCATGTGCTTAAGGAAGCTTTGGCCATTTTCCAAGAGCTATCAGGGCTTCAACCAAATATTTCAAAGTGTCAATTGTTCTTATCAGGGGTGAGCCTAGAGATGTCTTCTATCATTCATGCTGAACTGGGTTTTACAGAAGGGTCTCTTCCAGTTAGATATCTTGGTGTCCCACTCATTACAACGAAGCTCAACGACAAGATGTTTGGAAATGGAGTTCAAGTCAGAATGGAGATTTCTCCCTAAGTCTAACCTATAAGGCAGTGTCCCCTACAAGACAACCGGTTTAGTGGGCAAATGTGTTATGGATCTCTAAACACATACCAAGGTGCAACTTTATCTCTTGGTTGGCTTTGAGAAACAAACTTTCCACTAGAGATAGGGTTACACAATGAGACCAAACTCTAGGGTTTTGTTCTGATTGTGTGTGTTGTGTTGGCTACCAGGAGACACATGAGCATCTTTTTGTCAATTGTTGTTATTCAGCTAGAGTATGGGCCACACTTGTGAACAAATGTGATCTACACTGCCAGATTATCTTTTACTTCCTTCATCTATTATATATGGAGAGAAAGAAATGCAAGGATATTTTAAGGCAAAATCAGAGATTCCAAGATCCTAATTGAGGCTATTTCACAATTAGTCAGATTAAGCCTTTGAGATTTGAAGTGTTTTGGCACTAATGATACTAATCTATGTTTAGTGGATAGATGGGGTCTTAACCCAAGCCTTTTGTAAACCTTGGCTGTCTTATGAAGCATTGATATCTAATCTCAGTACTTTACATATTACCAGTTTAATTTGCGTGCAGATCTTAAGCCTCTAATTAGGCTCTAATTTTGTATTTCCTTGGGTATGCCCCTTGTACATGTGTAAGTATCTTTTGGTTTATACAATTTGTTTACAAAAAAAATAGAGAAAGAAGGAGAGGAGATACACTCCATCACACAGTTAGAGAAATGATCAGGAAACCCCAAGCAGTCAAAGATTCTCCCGATACTCTCCCAATTCAAGTTATCATAAGCCTTTTTTATATCAACCTTGAAATCACATCTGGGACTATTAGAAGGCCTATGGTAACCTCTAACCAGCTCTTGAGATAAAAGGATGTTGTCAACAATTCTCCCCCTGGCACAAAAGCAGTCTGGTTGCTACTAATAAGATCAGGGAGCACTCTCTTACGTCTATCAGCAAGCATTTTAGAAATGCATTTATAAACAACATTACAACAAGAGATAGGCCTAAAGTCCCCAACCTTAGAAGGATTGGGGACCTTAGGGATAAGAGCAATGGCAGTAGAGTTAACCCGTTTCAATAATGATTGGGAGCTAAAAAACTCCAAAACAGCCTTAGAAACATCTTTGCCCACAATATGCCAACATCTTTTGAAGAAACCAGTAGAGAAGCCATCTGGACCAGGGGCTTTACTACTCCCCAAACTAAACATAGTTGTGTGAACATCTTCCTCTGTATAGGGGTGGTTGAGGATAGCTAAGTGAGCTTGAGAGAGCTTATTAGGGAGAATCTGAGAGAGAACACTCCAATCCACCTCCTGATCAATGTGAGAAGTCCCAAAAAGATTCCCATAATAAGAAAGAATTTGATCTTTGATAGCCTGGTCATCAGTAATAAGGTTACCCTCCTCATTAACCAACTGATTAGTTCTGGATCTGACTCTATTCTTTTTTAGTTTCTGAAAAAAAAGAAGAATTCTGATCACCCAAGCAAGCCAATCAACTCTGCTTTTTTGCCTCAGAAAATCTTCTTCTGCATTCCTGAGCTTAGTGAAATCAGAAAATCTAATTTTCTCCTCCTCTTGAAGAGAAACAACACTAGGAGAGGCAATAAGGTCAGCTTGCACTTTAGAGAGGGCTTCTCTAGCCATAAAAGCCCTTTTAGAAATATCTGAGCAAAAAGAGGCATTAAATTTCTTAAGAGCAAATTTAACAGATTTAAGCTTCTTATAGAGACAAAACATGGCTGTCCCAAACACCTCAATCTCCCAAGCATCTTTAAGAGCAGCCTAAAAGCCTTCAAAATCCATCAAAAAATGAAAGAACTTAAAAGAAGGCTTAGGTCTAGTTGAGTTAGCCCTAAGCTGAATAATAATAGGAGAGTGATCACAGATACCCGAGGTGTGAAAATGGCAAGAAGTAGCAGGAAACAACGTAGCCCAATCACCGTTAACCAGGGCTCTATCGAGCTTGCGCATCTTGCTACCCTCACCAACTTGACCATTTCACCAAGTGAATTGACAGCCACTATAAGGGAGGTCGAGAACTTCCAAATGATCAAGACAAGAAGTAAAATCAATTGAGCTACCATTCCACTTGAAATCACCACCACAATGCTCAATAGGCTTCAAAATAGCATTAAAGTCATCAAGAATTAGCCAAGGCTTCCCCTGACTTACAGTCTTATTGGAGCCAAGCTTTTCCCACAAAGGCTTCCTGGAGATAGCATCATTGGCTGCATACACCACAGAGACAAAGAAATCTGTCCTTTCATGAAGAATGGTTAGCTTACAAAACATAGCTTGATCAAAAGCATCAATTAGAAGAACATCCAAAATCTTGGGATCCCAAGCTAAAACAATTCTACCTTTGCTAGTAGGAGAATGGTTAGCAAAGGTGGCCCAATTGGGAAAAACAGATCTAGAAAGTCCAGCAAAATTATTACATTTGATCTTTGTCTCAACTAAAGCACAAAAAGATAATTTAAAGTCTTTACAAAGTTTCCTAACTTCAGCTTTCTTTAGAAGGCCATTAAACCCTCTTATATTCCAAGAAGCTAAATTAATCATAAAAAGGGGGAGAGAGAGTCATCATTCTCAGGGGGAGCCTGAGTAACTTGATCAGCCAATAAGAAAAAGTCTTCAGCCTTTTGCTTCTTTTTCAACCTCTTCAAAGCTGATTTAGAGAGCTTGGGAGAAGGACCAGGTTCGATAGTGACATTGACAATTGGGGAAGCTTTTGGGGAGCCAAACTCAATGTAGAGTCAGAAGAGGCTTGAGGCTCATTTTTATCCTCACAAGGCTCAATGAGACTCATACCCTTCCTTTTGCTAACCACCTGAGTCCATTCATTGTCTTGGTCTTCCACATGGATGGTATTAAGAGGAAAGGGAGGAGAGATTTGACCCTTTGGCTCCTCATAAACCATAAGCTCCCTATTATCTTGGGGAGAAGAATCTTTGCTAGCAGTTTCTTTCTCACTAGCTAGATTATTCTTAAGGGCCACTTTGGCATCACAATCATGACCAAAGAGGCAACATTTAGCACATCTCTTTGGAAGACACTCATACTCATCCTCCACCACCACTGGATCCCATCCGTCATGGCCAAGGTCAATGGTGAAAAACTTAAGCAAATCAGAGGAGGCTGAAATTTTCACACAAACTCTAGCATAATCATGTCTATAACTAGAGGCGGTAGCATTGTCAGAGTCAGAAGGAATACCCACAGCACTAGCAATGTGACTTAGAGCTTCTTCAGTCCATAATTCAATTGAAACATTCCACAACTTAACCCAAATTGGAAGGGTTGAAAGTTTCTCCTTTGAGAATTTAACATTTGGCTGCCACTCTTGAAGCACAATAGGCCTACCTAAGAGTTGCCAAGGTCCATCTTCTAAGACTGAGTTTCTATCCTCCACAGAGCCAAATTTGAAATAGAAAAGGCCTCTGGCAGCCGAGACCTCTTGAATTCCTCTTTTAGCCCAAAGTTGCAAAGCAATTTTCTGAACTAAGTGTAATGGAGCTGCCCTTCCAACAAAATAGCCAACAAGGCAGCCTTCCCACCTAGAAAAATTCTCTTTAGTAATATAATCAGGAAGCTTAACTGTGACATTACCATTTTCCGTAAAGGAAGAGCTCACATAACCTCAGCTTAGCTTCTTTTTCAGGTTACCTTTAACCTTTTTAGCCCATGAACCAGCCGGTTTCTCATGAGCAACACTCTTATTAGCTAAAACGTCTTGATAAACTCTATTCTCAGGCAGCTTGTTAGAAGAAGAAGTTGGGGAAGGAGGAGAAGAGCTCACCTTCTATTTCCCATTAGAATCTGGTTTAGGAGAGAGAGAGGTTTCTCCAAGCTCAAACCCACGACCATGGCAGCCCCTGACCTCTTTGGTAGAATTCAAATCCACCTTATCACTCACAATCAATGCTGAGGTTGAGCTAAGGGAGGAGAGAGAATCTGCCACCAGCTTTGGAACTCCACCTACGTTCATATCATTGTCATGGGAAAGAGAAATATCTTCTTTCTCTTTCCCTTCTATCAAAACACCATCTACTTTCTCTTTCCCCTTAGACAAAGAAGCTGCCACCTGTCGCCCTAAGGGGCTGTCCACGTCATGATGGGAGAGAGGAGCCTTATCTAATAAAGAATTACCTTTTTGAGTGTCCTTTCCTTTATTAGAAAGGATAGACGTAGATTGTTGACCAAGTTGAAGCTTGGGAGCTGGAGCCTCACTCTTCCCCAAGCTGACCACATCACACCCACTTGCCAAAAAGGAGCTGTCACCTCTCCCTTTTGATATGCTTGGCAGCTGCTTTTCCTCTTCTCCAAGCAAGATGATTTGAGACAAGCTTGATTTGTCTTCTATCAAAGGACACTCATCATTACCTTTGACAGAGAGGTAATGAGTATCATCTTCAACCTTTGGAGCTCTAGGCAAGTTGGTTGATCTCCGAGCACCACCTCTAGCTCCTCCTCTTATGTTACTTCTCTTAAGACTTGAACGAAGTTGGTCTGAAAGAGTCAGCTCAAGTAATTTGCTCCGATTGTGATCAGAAGAAATAAAATTATCTCTAAGCTTTGGATGATCAGAAATAATCTCTTTTGCAACTAATAAACTCGAAGCTTCCTTGGACTGAGCTTCTAACTTCTGAGGCTCAACGAAACCACTCTCTGGTCCAAATTTCTTAGTATTAGAACCTTGCATAAGAGCATTAAAACCAATAACATGGGCATTAGCTTCCCTAGCTCCCTTAGTAACCATATCATTCAAAACAGCATGGCCATTGAAAGACACTCCAAGCTTAGCTTGACCACTAGCTGAATCTTTCTTAACACCACCTGAAACTTGCTTACCAACATCTGCAGCGTGCTTAATGTACTCATCATTAACCATTGTTAAAGGTCGTGGCCTCCCCTAAGGGAAGGTGAGGCAAAAACTAAAACAAGAATTCTAGAGAGAGGGGAGAGCTTCTCTCACTAAAATATTTCACAGCAACACTTTTTTATGATCTGACTTGAACTCCATTTCCAAACATCTTGTCTTTGAGCTTGGGGAGGAGGAATTAGAACAGTTGACTCTTTGAAATATTTCTTTGAAATATCTCGGTACATGCCATGCCGAGAGGCACAGCTTGCTTGGGGGTTGAATGCTTCTGTTTTTTATACTTAACTGTATGCTTTCTAGTTGTTTCTCTTGTTGTAATCCTTTTGGTGGTTGAGTTAGTTCCAATCTGTGTTTAAATTGTTCCCAACTTAATCTTTATTTTGTTTGTTTCCCTGGGGGTTTGCCCCTTGTATATTTTTAAGTATCTTCTTCAGTTAATACAATCTTTTAATTTACTCAAAAAAACGTGCCATACGAAGTCAAAAAGACCGAATGGGATGTGTTTGCGCCCAAACTAGCTGAACTTGACTAAACTTCAATCTTTTGGGCATGACATGTACTCGAACTTACTTTTGACACCCAATACACGTTTGGGATAAGAATATGGAGTGTTGAAATCATTTCACGTGCTTCTAGGGCCATACGGAGTAAAAAAAACCCAATGGGATGTGTTTGCCCAAGCTAAATGAAGTTTGTTAAACTTATTTC
This sequence comes from Datisca glomerata, assembly GCA_003255025.1. NCBI lineage: Eukaryota > Viridiplantae > Streptophyta > Magnoliopsida > Cucurbitales > Datiscaceae > Datisca > Datisca glomerata. The sequence goes on from QANY01009501.1 coordinate 288,763, forward strand.
TTTTGGACATGACATGTACTCAAACTGACTTTTGACACCCAATACATGTTTGGGATAAGAATTTGGAGTTTTGTAGTCATTTTAGGTGCTTCTAGTGTCATACGTAGTCAAAAAGATCCAATCGAACTTGTTTATGCCCAAACTAGATGAACTTGGCTGAACTTGGATCTTTTAGGCATGGCATGTACTCGAATTTACTTTTGACACCCAACATACGCTTAAGATAAGAATTTGGAGTTTATGTTTGTTAAGTTCTATTTTAGACTTATGTTTTTTTTTTTTTTTTTTTTTTTTTTTTTTTTTTTTTTTTCTGTTTATCCTACCTTGTGTGGTGTGGGAAACTTTCTAGAGTTTATTTTTTGTAGGCTAAGTTAAGTTAAAGTTAGGGGTTGGATAGTTGTGCTGATATAGCCAATGGTCTTTCTCTTTCCTGTCTTGCTCAGCCACTCTTTTAAATATGCCTGGGGTATGCCCCTTGAATATTTGTAAATTATGCTTCGGTTAATGAAATTTTAACTTACCGAAAAAAAGATGTCTCTAGGCCCAAACTAGAGGAACTTGGAAAAACTTTGATCGTTTGGGCATAACATGTACTCGAACTTACTTTTGACACCGAATACACGGTTTCAGATAAGAATTTGGATTGTTGTAGTCGCAATAGGTGCTTCTAGTGTCATATAGAGTCAAAAAGAACCAATGAGACATGTTTAGACCCAAACTAGATGAACTTTGTTAAACTTGAATCTTTTGGGCATCGCATGTACTCGAACTGACTTTTGAAACCCAATACACGTTTGGAATAAGAATATGGAGTGTTGTTGAGTTTTTAGGTGCTTCAAGTGCCATACGAAGTCAGAAAGACACAATGAGACGTGTTTAAGACCAAACTAGAGGAGCTTGGCTAAACTTGGACATTTTGGGCATCACAAGTACTCGAACTTACTTTTGACACCCAAACGAGTGTAATATGAATTTGGAGTGTTGTGATAATTTTGGGTGCTTTTAGTGCCATACAAAATAAAAAAACACAATGGGATGTGTTTAGGCCCAAACTAAGCGAACTTGACAAAACTTTTATCTTTTGGGCATGGCATGTACTTGAACTTACTTTTGACGCCCAATACACATTTGAGATTAGAATTTGGACCCTCGCATTTGTTAGGGAAACCTCTTATTCTGCAACCATGGGTTCCTAATGTCAAATTCACAAAGGAAAAGTTAGCTAAGATCCCCATTTGGGTGAAACTTTGGAATGTTCCCCTTGAGTTGAGAACCTCTGAAGCTCTAAGCTACATTGCTAGTGCAGTGGGTAAACCCTTATACTCGGATCGCTTGACTGCAAAAGGAGTGAAAAGAGACTTCGCTAGAATCTGTATTGAGATTTCAACCAAGTCAAGAATCCTTAAGCATCTTGATATTGATCTTGGTATTGAAGGATGGGATCCAATTGATGTTTTTGTAGAGTATGAGGGCCTACCAAAGAGGTGTGACAAGTGTGATATCTTTGGTCATGATTGTGATTTCATCCAGCAAGCTAAAACACTTTCTCCTAATCCCCAAGCTACAGCCCCATCTCTACCACAATCCAACCCTAGCTCCACCTCAAACTCCCCAAATCACTCCTCTCCCTCATCCCCACACATTCCACCCCAAAACAATCCCCCATTTCTCCCTCACTTCTCCCAAACACCACTCCCTCAACCCATTTGGATGATGACAGTGGCTGGATTGAGATTCCATCCAAGAGATCAAGGAAGAAAATCAACTCAGAAGTGGGACTTGAATTGGCCTTAGTGCTAGACCAAGACATAGTTGAAGCTTCCCCACTAAGGGTGGAACCTATTAAGCACTCAACTGAGGAAGAAGAGGATAATCTTGCTGTCGTGAGCAAGAACCAAGAGCCTTCCATTGAAGAAAATGAGGTCAAGCAAGCTATTTTCAGTATGGGAAGTGGCAAAACTCCTGGACCAGATGGTTTTTCAGCTGGGTTCTTTAAGAAAGCATGGCATGTGGTGGGTGGGGATGTAACCAAAGCTGTTTTGGAGTTCTTTACCACAGGTAACCTCCTAAAAGAGGTTAACTCAACTGCAATCACCTTAATACCAAAGGTCCCTAATCCCACTAGTATTGGGGACTTTAGACCTATCTCTTACTGCAATGACAGTCTACAAGTGCATCACAAAAATACTTGCTGAAAGACTCAAGCTTGTATTACCCAACATCGTAAGTCAGAACCAAAGTGCTTTTATCCTAGGAAGGAGAATGGCTGACAATATCTTTCTCTCCCAAGAATTACTTAGAAGCTACCATAGATCACTTGGTTTGCCAAGGTGTGCTCTCAAGGTGGACCTTAAGAAAGCCTATGATAGTGTGAACTGGTCACTAATAGGTAAAGCTTTTCAATGCCTTGGTTTCCCAAATGTTTTTATTTCTTGGGTCATGGAGTGCCTTTCTTCTCCCTCATACTCAGTGAATATAAGCGGCGAGCTGCATGGTTACTTTAGGGGTGCTAAAGGAATTAGACAAGGGGATCCAATCTCTCCTTACATATTTGTCATCATCATGGAGGTCTTGACAGGGATCTTGAGCTTTGCAGCCAAACACTCAGAGTTTCAGTTCCATTGGAGGTGCAAAGAGCTTAACTTAGTCAATCTGTGTTTTGCTGATGACTTACTCTTATTCTGTAAAGGAGACAAAAACAGCGTGCATGTGCTTAAGGAAGCTTTGGCCATTTTCCAAGAGCTATCAGGGCTTCAACCAAATATGGAGTGTTGAGTCAACTGTTCTAATCAGGGGTGAGCCTAGAGATGTCTTCTATCATTCATGCTGAATTGGGTTTTATAGAAGGGTCTCTTCCAGTTAGATATCTTGGTGTCTCACTCATTACAACCAAGCTTACCAAATCAGATTGTCAAGGTTTGGTTGACAGCTCACTATGAGAATCAGGTCTTGGGAATCAAAGTATTTGTCTTATGCAGGAAGACTCCAACTTATCAAGACTGTCCTTATGGCTATGGTCAACTTTTGGAGTGGTCTCTTCATTCTCCCTAAAAAAGTGGTGAAGACAGTCCAATGCTTGGTAAGAAATTTTCTATGGAATGGTCAAGATACTAAAGCTTCAGGGGACAAGGTAGCTTGGGCAGACCTCTGTTTTGACAAGGTACAAGGTGGGTTGGGCCTTAGGGATTTGGTTCTAGCTAATGAAGTTGCTATAGCCAAACACTTATGGTTCTTGCTACTCCCTTCTGAAAGATCACTTTGAAAAGATTGGTGTCAAACATACCTAATCAGAAAGAGTTCAATTTTCTTGGTTTCCATTCCTTCTAACCCATCTTGGGTTCGGAGAAAGCTTCTCAAGCTCAGGAGCAAGTTTCTGCCCTTTTTCTCTATAACTATTGGAGATGGTACTACTGTGAAGCTTCTTACAGATAATCGGCATCCACTAGGTGTCCTTTGGGCCAGATTTGGGCAAAGACTTTTGTCAGAAACTTCTTGGACTATGGACTCTATGGTGAGTGTTGTCATTCAAGACAATCAATGGCGTTGGCCAACTTCAAACACCTTTGAGTTTCTTGAGATTAGAAGTGTTCCAATTCCTCCTCCCCAAGCTCAATGACAAGATATTTGGAAATGGAGTTCAAGTCAGAATGGAGATTTCTCCTTAAGTCTAACCTATAAGGCACTGTCCCCTACAAGACAACCGGTTAAATGGGCAAAGGTGATATGGTTCTCTAAACACATCCCAAGGTGCAGCTTTATCTCTTGGTTGGCTTTGAAAAACAAACTTTCCACTAGAGATAGGGTTGCACAATGGGACCAAACACCAGGGTTTTGTTCTGATTGTGTGTGTTGTGTTGGCTACCAGGAGACACATGAGCATCTTTTTATCAATTGTTCTTATGCAGCCAGAGTATGGGCCACACTTGTGAACAAATGTGATCTACACTGCCAGGTTAGGGATTGGGATCAGTTTGTAGATTGGATGCTAGCTAATGCAAAAGGGAAGTCACTAAGAGGAGTCCTAGTTAAGCTAGCTTTTACTTCCTTCATCTATTAGTTATGGAGAGAAAGAAATGCAAGGATTTTTGAAGGCAAAATCATAGATTCTAAGATCCTAACTGAAGCTATTTCACAATTAGTCAGATTAAGGCTTTGGGATTCGAAGTGTTTTGGTACTAATGATACTAATCTACGTTTAGTGGATAGATGGGGTCTTAACCCAAGCATTTTGTAAACCTTGGTTGTCTTATGAAGCATTGATATCTAATTTCAGTACTTTACATATTACCAGTTTAATTTACGTGCAGATCTTAAGCCTCCAATCAGGCTCTAATTTTGTATTTCCTGGGGTATGCCCTTGTACATGTGTAAGTATCTTTTGGTTTATACAATTTGTTTACAAAAAAAAAACAGATAAGAATTTGGAGTGTTGTGGTCATTTTGGTTCTTCTAGTACCAAGACCCAATGGGAAGTGTTTAGACCCAAATTAAATGAACTTGCCTAAACTTAGATCATTTGGGCATGACATGTACTCGAACTTAGTTTTGACACCCAGTACATATCTGGGATAAGAATTTGGAGTGTTTTGGTCATTTTAGGTGCTTCTAGTGCCATATAGAGTCCAAAAGACCCAATGGGATGTGTTTTTAAGCCCAAACTATATGAAGTTGGTTAAACATGGATCTTTTGGGCATGGCATTTATGTAAACTGACTTTTTACACCCAGTACACGTTTGGAATAAGAATTTGGTGTATTGTGGTTGTTTTAGGTGCTTCAGTGCCATATGGAGTCAATAAGACACAATGGGTCATGTTTAGGCCTAATCTTTTTTAGGAGAGCGAAAATGTTTAGTATCAACCTACACACCAAGTTTCAAGGATTCAACATATTGATGATAAGCATGATCAAGAAGGCAAGGAGCAAGTTAATGAGGTTTCTTGTCTAATTAGCATGCCTTAAGGACGAATAACAAGTTCGCAGTCTAAGAAGCTTCGACAAGCCTTAATCCATCATTTGCAAGGCTTAGTTAATTCAGCTAGTGAAGGGTTTACAAGGACACCAAACTCTGGGATAAGGGAAACTCGAGTTCAATACAACTGAATTCAAGTCCAAGTTACTAATGGATTTAATTAAGTATGTAATGGGCCACTTTTATGTTTTCTATTGGGCTGGATGAAATTTTACTTTATTTAGAGTCCATTAGTTTTATTTTGCATAATATAGCCTATTCTTAATGATTAAGTTTCTATTTTTGTGTCTAAAAGTTTTTAGGAAACCTTTGTTTTTAGGAATGTTTTAGGGGTCCAGAATTTATTATTAAAAACCTTAAGGTTGTTTTTGCTTTTATCTTTATATTCTTGAGAATAATACATGCTTTAAGAAACATTCAAGTAGATTGATCACCTTCTTGTGGAGTGTTTCAAAATTTGGAATTCAGAAATTAGTTTTCTTTATTCTAGTTCTTGATCATCTATCTAAAAAATCTGTTTTTCTAGCCTTTCTTAGGGGTTGTTGCCGAATTGGTTTTCGGGGATTTCATGTTAATGCTTTTAGGGTTCATATACATAAAGGGGTTCTCAAGCTTATTCTTGGAGGTTCCATATCATTTGGTTATTATTAAATTCGAATGAATGTTGGTGATGAATGAAAAACAGTGTTTAAGACAAAGTATGGGTTGTATGAGTGGCTTGTTATGTCATACGGAACCTCAAAGAATAAGCTTGAGAACCCCTTTATGTATAGGAACCCACGAAACATTAACGTGAAAACCCCAATACCCAATTTGGCAACAACCCCTAAGAAAGGCTAGAAAAATAGATTTTTTAGATATATGATCAAGAACTAGAATAAAGAAAACTTGTTTCTGAATTTCAGTTTCAAAACACCCCACAAGAAGGTGATCAATCTACTTGAATGTTTCTTAAAGCATGTATTGTACTCAAGAACACAAAGATAAAAGCAAAACAACTTTTTAGTTTTTTTCTTAAATTAAAATTCTGGACCCCTAAAGCATTCTAGCAAGGTATATTTATAGCTTACAAAGGTTTCCTAAAATCCTAAAACTCAAGAATAGGAAACTAACCTAATTATATTTTAAAAAATAATTAAGAATAGACTATATCAAGCTAAATAAAACCAATGGACTCTAAATAAAGTCAAATTTCATTCACCCCAAGAGGTACACAAAAATGGCCCATTACATACTTAATTCACCCCATTAGTAAAGTTGACTTGAACCAAGATGTACTAGACTCGTGCTGCACTTATCCCAAAGCTTTGATGTCCTTGTAGACCTTCACTAGCTGAATTGACTAAGCCTTGAAAATGGTGGATTAAAGCTTGTTGAAGCTTCTTAGACCTCGACCTTGTTATTGGTCCTTGAGAGATACTAATTGGACTAGAAACCTCTTGAACTTGCTCCTTGCCTTCTTGATTATGCTCATCTTTAAGATGTTGAATCCTTGGAACTTGGTGTGTAGGTTGATCCTTAACATTTCCTCTCTCCTCAAAAGGATTCGACCTCGAATCTAATGCATCACCTACATCGAAAGGACTTAAATCAGCCACATTAAAAGAAGCACTAACATTATACTCACCTGGCAGTTCAACATTGTATGCATTGTCATTAATCCTTTCAAGAATTTGAAAAGGACCATCAACTCTTGGGCTTAGCTTGGACTTTCTTTGAAGTGCAAACTTCTCTTTACGAAAATGCACCCAAACCCAATCTCCCGGCTGAAAAATCATTGGTTTTCATCCCTTATTCACACGTGAAGTGACTTGAGCATTTTTCTTTTCAATCCTCTCTTTAACTTGCTTATGTAACTTCTTCACCAAATCTGCCTTAGAATTAGCATCAACACTCTCAAAATTGATAGGTGGCAATGGTAATAAATCAATAGGAGTGAGCGGATTAAATCCATAAACAATCTCAAATGGAGAACAACGAGTAGTGCTATGAACAGCCCATTGTAAGCAAACTCCACAAATGGCAAACAATCCTCCCATGTCCTAGTAATGTTCTTTTCTATGATTTCCCTAAGTAAAGTAATCAACGTCCTATTAACTACCTCAGTTTGTCCATCAGTTTGAGGGTGACAAGTAGTTGAAAACAATAACTTAGTTCCTAACTTTCCCCATAACACACGCCAGAAGTGATTCAAAAACTTAACATCTCTATCACTAACAATGCTCTTAGGTCATGTAATCGCACAACTTCTTTGAAAAATAAATCAGCAATCAACTTAGCATCATCAGTTTTATGACATGGTATAAAATGAGCCATCTTACTAAATCTATCTATCAACCACGACAAAGACACTATCACAGCCTTTCCTAGTTCTAGGCAATCCAAGCACAGAATCCATAGACAAATCTGTCCAAGGTTCACTAGGAACAGGTAGTGGTGTATATAATCTATGCGGTTTCAACCTAGACTTAGCTTCTCTACATGTAATGCAATGCTCACAAACCTTATTATGCACATCATGTTTCATACCAGGCCAAAAGATATATGCTAACAGCATCTCATAGGTCTTATTTACGCCAAAATGCCCCATTAAGTCTCCTTCATGTGCTTCCTTAATAAACAATTCCCTCATACAACACTTAGGAATGCACAACCTACTTCTCTTAAATAAGAAACCATCAAACAAGTAAAAATCATCCGTAACAGCCTCACGATCACAAGATGCATATATTTCACCAAAATCATCAACATATTGATACAAATCCTTAATATGCTCAAAACCCAACAATTTAACACTAAGAGAATTAAGTAGAGTATACCTTCTGGATAATGAATCCGGAACTACATTCTCTTTACCTTGCTTATACTTAATCACATATGAAAATGTTTCAATGAACTCCACCCATGTAACATGCTTACGGTTCAACTTATCTTGCCCTTAAATGTTTTAGACTTTCATGTTCAGTGTGTATCACAAACTCCCTAGGCCATAAATAATGCTGCCATGTTTGCAGAGCTCGAACCAAAGCATATAATTCCTTGTCATATGTTAGATACTTCAAGGCTGCCCCACTTAACTTCTCACTAAAGTCCATTAGTGGTCTTTGGTCCCACATCAAAGCAGCTCCAATTCCTATGCCACTAGCTTCACATTCAATCTCAAAAGTTTTATCAAAGTAAGGTAAAGCAAGCAAAGGTGCAGCACACAATTTATCCTTAAGTTCATTAAATGCATGTTCTTGTGCCTCACTTCAAACAAAACCAACATTCTTCTTAACTAACTCATTCAAAGGTGGCTATTGTGCTAAAATCCCTAATGAATCTCTTATAGAAACCAGCAAGCCCATGAAAGCTGCTCACCTCCTTAGCATTCTTAGTTCGTGGCCATTCCTTAACGCCTCTTACCTTGTCTTCATCAACCTCAATACCTTGACTAGACACTACAAAACCAAGAAAATTAACCCTTTCCATGCAAAAACTATACTTCTTAAGGTTAGCATACAATTTTTCTTGCCTAAGTATTTCTAGTACTTGACGCACGTGCATGATATGATACTCTAAGCACCTAGAGTAAATGAGAATATCATCAAAGTAAACAATAACAAACTTTCCCAAGTACTCATGTAACACATGGTTCATCAATCTCATGAATGTGCTAGGTGCATTAGTAAGACCAAATGGCATAACAAGCCACTCATACAACCCATACTTTGTCTTAAATGCTATTTTCCATTCATCTCCAATATTCATTCGAATTTGATAATAACCAGATTTCAACTCTATCTTAGTTTACAAACAAGAACCATATAATTGATCAAGCATGTCATCTAACCTAGCAAGAGGGTGACGATACTTTACAGTGATTTTATTGATGGTTCGACAGTCCACATACATCCTCCATGTTCCATCCTTCTTTGGCACAAGAATAACAGGAACTGAGCAAGGACTTATACACTCCCTCACTTACCAGTTAGCTAGCAACTCTTCCACTTGTTTTTGGATTTCCTTTGTCTCACTTGGATTTGGTTCTCTAGAGTCAAATTCAATTATGATTTTTTTCTGATTTTGACAGGGGTTCTGAAAAACGATCAGAACTTTTGATCCAGTTGTTGAAATAGTTATCATTACAAATCAAATCGAACGGATTTTTGAGATTTCATTGTTTTGATCACTTCATGAGATGTTCAATTTTTCTGCGCAGTTTCATCTAAAAATTCAGAATTTCAAATTTCAAATTCGAATTTCCGTTGTTTTAGTTATCATCTTATCTTATCTCATCACATTTTATCATATCATATCTTATCTCATCTTATCATAAACTATCTTATCTTTTCTTATCTTATCCTATCCTTGTCTTGTCTTATCATATCTTTTCTTATCTCATTTTATCTTATCTTATCCTTGTCTGATCTTATCATATCATATCTCATGTTATCATAATTATCTTATATTTTCTTATCTCATCTTATATTATCTTGTCTTGTCATAACTTATCTTATCTTTTTTCTTATCTTATCTTATCTTATCTTTTTCTTATCTAATCATTATCTTATCTCATCTCATCTCATCCTTACCTTATCTTGTCCTAACTTATCTTCTGTAAGAAAAGATAGTATAAGTTGATCTCGTTTTGTTTCATTATCTCCAAATTTTATCCCTTAGTTGTTTCCTTTCCTTATCTTCTCATAGTGTTTGATTTGTTTAGGTATTTTGATTGTTGTTTGATTCGTTTATTAGTTTTAACAAGAACTAAAAGAGAAAACTAAGAGTAATAAAAGGCAAGAGCGTGTGAGAAAATCAGAGGGTAAAACTTTGAGTGTAAACGCATGAGGAAGAGATTGTGAGGTCCTTCATTTTTTACTGATCTTATTCTCTTCAAGTATGTCCAACAGAAATGGTAGTGGAGGAATGGCGGAAGGTGGCATGTCAAAGTTACAAATGGAGATCCCAAAGGTGTTTTGGGGTTCAAACTTCTAGAGAGATAAGCTCTCCCTTCTCTCTAGGTTTTCTTATTTCTGATCTCGTGTTTCATGAGGGAGGAAACTCCATTGTTAATTGGTCTCTATTAGCCAAGGTGGGTGACAAACTCACTTATGGGGTACTAGCCATAAACCCCAAAGCTTCTTCCTGATCACTTTAGAATTTGAAGCATATACGAATGTGATATAACATACAACATTAGAATGCTTAATAGTAAGCTTACAAAATAATACTTGGTCAGTAGTATCCAAAACTATTACATCAAGTACTTTTGGGTCCCAAGCAACCCAAATTCTACCCCCTGCAGCAAAATTGTAGTTTGCTACCACCTCCCAATTAGGAAAAATGGCCTTAGCAAGATTAGTGAATTTGAAGTTTTTCACTTTAGCTTCAAGTAAAGAACAAAGAGAAAGATTGGAATTCTTACAAAGCTTCCTCACAGCAGCTTGTTTTAAGGAGTCATTGAGCCCCCTAATGTTCCAAGTAGCAAGATTAAATATGAATGGGTGGGTTGTGGGTTTCCCCTCTAGCTGCAACTCCTTTATCTCTACCCTTTGCAGGGTGTGGTGTGCCATTGACCTTCTTCTTCTTCTTCTTTCTCTTTTTGCTTGACCTGGGAGTGTTTAGAGAAGGAGAAGGGGTGGAGAGCTCTTGGTTCTTGCTCACGACAGCAAGATTATCCTCTTCTTCCTCAATTGAGTGCTCAATAGGTTCCACCCTTAGTGGGGAAGCTTCAACTATGTCTTGGTCTAGCACTAAGACCAATTCAAGTCCCACTTCTGAGTTGATTTTCTTCCTTGATCTCTTGGATTGATCTCAAACCAGCCACTGTCATCACCCAAATGGGTTAAGGGAGGTGTGTTTGGGAGAAGTGAGGGAGAAATGGGGGATTATTTTGGGGTGGAATGTGTGGGGGATGAGGGAGAGGAGTGATTTTGGGAGTTTGAGGTGGAGCTAGGGTTGGATTGTGGTAGAGATGGGACTGTAGCTTGGGGATTAGGAGAAAGTGTTTTAGCTTGCTGAATGAAATCACAATCATGACCAAAGATATCACACTTGTCACGCCTCTTTGGTATGCCCTCATACTCTACAAAAACATCAATTGGATCCCATCCTTCAATGCCAAGATCAATATCAAAATGCTTTAGAAATCTTGACTTGGTTGAAATCTCAACACGGATTCTAACGAAGTCTCTTTTCACTCCTTTTGCAGTCCAATGATCCGAGTATAGGGTTTTACCCACTGCACTAGCAATGTAGCTTAGAGCTTCAGAGGTTCTCAACTCATGGGGAACATTCCAAAGTTTCACCCAAATGGGGATCCTATACATAAAGGGGTTCTCAAGCTTATTCTAGTTCTTGATCACCTTCTTGTGGGTTGTTGCCGAATTAGTTATTGGGGTTTCATGTAAATACTTCGTGGGTTCCTATACATAAAGGGGTTCTCAAGCTTATTCTTGGAGGTTCCGTATCACATTCCCAAGGGCCTAAACCCCACTTCAGTTGGTGACTTTAGACCCATCTCTTGCAATAATGTCATCTACAAATGCATTACCAAGATTCTGACTAAAAGAAAGAAGCCCTTGCTCCCCACCTCATTACACAGAATCAAAATGCAGTACCAAGATTAGGCCTATCTATTGTTGTAGTTGTTTATAAATGCATTTCTAAAATGCTTGCTGATAGACTTAAGAGAGTGCTCCCTGATCTTATTAGTAGCAACCAGACTGCATTTGTGCCAGCGAGGAGAATTGCTGACAACATCCTCTTATCTCAAGAGCTGGTTAGAGGTTACCATAGGCCTTCTAATAGTCTCAGATGTGCTTTCAAGGTTGATATCAAAAAAGCTTATGATAGCTTGAATTGGAAGAGTATCGGCAGAATCTTTGACTGCTTGGGGTTTCCTAATCATTTCTCTAACTGTGTGATGGAGTGTATCTCCTCTCCTTCTTTCTCTATTGTGGTCAATGGTGAGTTGACTGGCTACTTCTCAGGTGCTAAAGGGCTTAGACAGGGTGATCCTATCTCACCCTATCTGTTTGTGTTGGTTATGGAGGTTCTATCTGGTATTCTCAAGCATGCTCTCATAAAGCTGACTTTGGCTATACCTGGAGGTGTAAGGAGCTTGGTATTGTTAACTTGTGCTTTGTTGATGATCTCTTTATCTTCTATAAATGTGATAATACTTATGTTCAACTTATTATGGAGAACTTAAACTTGTTTGAGGCTATGTCTGGTCTTCAACCTAATCTACAAAAAAGTAAGATTTTCATGACTGGGGTCCATCCATCCACTTCTCAAGGAATTCTGGATTTGTGCAATTTTAGCATTGGGGAGCTTCCTATGAGATACTTGGGGGTTCCTTTGATTACCTCAAAGCTTAGAAAAAAAGATTGTATCACTCTAGTAGACCAGTTAGGGTGAAGTCTTGGGAGTCTAACTACCTTTCTTATGCTGGAATATTACAGCTGGTTAAATCTGTGCTCTATGCTATTTTTCAATACTGGGCTCGCTTATTTATTCATCCCAAGAAGATCTTGCATATGATTCAGGTGGTTATTAAGAATTACTTGTGGAACGCGTCAGTTGTAAAGCATTCTGATGCTAAAGTGGCTTGGACTGACTTGTGCCTTGATAAATCCCAAGGAGGTTTGGACCTTAGAGATCTCTCTCAAGCTAATGAATTGGCTGTGGCTAAGCATTTCTGGTTTCTGGTCTGTTTGGATAAAGCTTCCCTTTGGAAGGATTGGTGTAAGTTTTTCTTGGGATTGGACTACCAAGGTGAGCTCAGTGATCCAGGATGCAGCTTGGAACTGGCCTATTTCTAACTCCCATGAGCTTATCACAATTAGAGAAGTCCATCTTTCCCCTCCTAAAGAGTCCCCTTTGGACTCTTAGATTTGGACTCTTTCTCCATCTGGTCTTTTCTCTGTGGGGCACACTTATAGGAAACTGGCTCCAACTGGTGAAAAGTGAGATGAGCTCCTCTTATTTGGTTTAAGAAGCATATTCCTAGATATAGCTTTATTACTTGGCTTGCTGTTCTTAATAGGCTTGCAACCGCGGATAGATTGGCTGCTTGGGCGTCCTCTCCTGGGTCTTCAAATGTTAGTAGTTGTGTACTTTGCTTGCATCCTTCAGAATCTTCTGAACACCTGTTTGTTTGTTGCCCTTATTCTAGTTTTATTTGGCAGAAATTGGTTGGTTTGTGTGGCTTGGTGTCTTCTCCTAGAAACTAGAATCAAGTTATCTCATGGCTCCTTGTGAAAGTTAAGAAAGGCTACTTCTTGGGACTCATGTTGAAGCTTATGTTCAGCTCATTTGTCTACCATATCTGGAGAGAGAGAAATAATCGAGTCTTTGAGGGCAAAAAGAGGGACAAGAAAGTGGTCTTGGCCTGCATTACAAATGCCATCAGAGGTCAATATTTTAGTCTAAAAGGATTCTCTGTGACTGAGGATAACAAAACCATTCAGCTTGCCTGGGGATTGAATGCTTCTATTTTTGACAATTAAGCTTGGTTCTTCTATTTCTTTAGGTTGTTATCTCTGGTAATCTTTTGTTAGTGTTTGGGCGCCTCCATCTTGTGTGTTGGTTGGTTCCTTTTTTTGTTTCTTTTGCCTGGGGTATGCCCCTTGTATATTATTTGTATGTTTCTTCTTCGGTTTGTACAAAATTTTAATTTACTGAAAAAAAAGAATCAAAGTGCTTTCATTCTAGAAAGAAGGATAGCCGATAACATTTTCCTCTCACATGAACTTCTTAGGAACTACAGTAGATCTTTGGGAACCAAGATGTGCATTTAAAGTGGATTTATAGAAAGCATATGGTAGTGTCAATTGGGTTTTAATTGGTAAAGCACTACAGTGTCTCAATTTCCCAGATCTCTTCATCTCTTGGATAATGGAGTGCATTTCCTCTCCTTCCTACTCTATTAAGATAAATGGGGAGCTACATGGTTACTTCACAGGAGCCAAGGGTATTAGGAAAGAAGACCCCATTTCCCCCTACCTACTTGTGATCGTTATGGAAGTCCTCACCGGCTTATTACAATTTGCAGCCTCGCATTCTGAGTTTCAGTACCATTGGAGGTTTGAGAAGCTAAAAATTGTGAACCTTTGCTTTGCTATTGACCTGCTTATTCTCTGCAAAGGGACTAAAGAGCTCTTTCAATGCATCTCAGGTCTCCAACCCAACAAGCTAAAAAGCCAAATCTTCCTTTCAGGAGTCCCTGAGGAACACATAGTTGATATTCTATCTATTTTCGGCTTCCCTCAAGGGAAATTACCAATGAGATACTTAGGAATGCCCTTGATCACCTCAAAGTTATGCAAAAGTGACTGTCACTCACTAATTGATAGAATTACGGAAAGAATCAGGTCATAGGATTTCAAGTTTCCTAGTTATGCAGGAAGATTGCAACTCATTAAATCAGTTTTAATGGCTATGAAACCAAACACAATTCCAAATGGAGAGAAATTGCTAGAGAGAAAAGCTCTCCCTTCTCTCTAGAAACCAGGTGAGGGTTTTCTGTTGCTCCTCCTTTGGAAGGAGCTGAGCTTAGTTTCTTAAATGGTGAATGATGCTTACTTTGAAACCAAGACTCACCAAGGTTCAAAGATCAGTATTAAAAGTTCAGGTAAGATGAGCTTTTAAGTCTCATGAAGTTGTTTTAAAAGTTTAAAGGAGATGGGAGTTCGATGCTGGAAAACCCAGAAGTCGGAGTTGCTTTTACAAGTGCTTCTAAGGACAAAGAGCATGTTTAGAAGCATGAGCTTTCCCTTGTCTGAAAAACTCAGGCAAATCACCAAGGGTTCTCTGGCCAAAGGAGGAGCACGAAGGAGAGAAATGAATAAGGGTGAAATCTTTTGTCCATTGGTCAATGAGGCTTGAGAGCCAATCAACTCTTGCCAGCTCACTAATTCTAGCTAACCCTAGTTATGCATGGAGTACAAACAATGGTATACATTTTGATAAAAAAAAAGGAAAAGACAAAAGCAAAAGGAGAAAGGACACCTACTATTTCATACTTTGGTCAACAACAAAGCTAAAACTTTGCTTGCAAAGACAGACAACCTGCTCCAAAGCCCGGAACAAGGACAATCAGTCTTAATTGTGGATGTACCTGAAGATAAAGGTGATTTGACATTGCCTTTGCCCAAGACATCCTTGGAGCACGTTTTAGGTACCCTTGTACTATCACCTAAGCATGGATATGACTCCTCCACATCAGCTTCATCAAGGACAGACAACCTGCCCCAAAACCCAGAGCAAGGACAGTCTCTCTTAATTACAGTTGTACCTGAACATAAAGAAGATTTGACCTTGCCTATGCTTAAGACATCCTTGGAGCATGTTTCAGGTACCTTTGTACCACCACCTAAGGATGGAAAGGACACCTCCACGTCAGCTTAATCTTCTCCAACAGCACGAAAACCTCATTCTTCCATTTTTCCAGAATACAATCAAGTAGTTGAAGATCTTGAGTTATATGCTTTTACTCAGGGGTTTAGATGAAATTGTGAGTGTTATCCTTCCCCCAAACCTTTGACACCTTTAAAGAATAAGGAGGAAGCTGCTAAGGGTGTTTCTGAAGCCCTTAAAGGTAACACTATCTACCATAAATTTTGTGAAGCTTCACCTAAAGCTCAACAAAAGGATGGATCTTGGGTTGATAAAGTTAAGAAAAAACAACCTAGTAGGTTTGAGCTTGAGTTTCAGGAGTCTACAATTTATGAAGAACATAGGGTCATTGTTAAGCTCCCTGACTTTGTTACCAAAGACAGCTTTGCCAAATGGGAGACTTGTTTGGTTGGCTATTTTGTGGGTAAAACAGCTCCATTACACTTGGTTAAGAGGATTGTGTTGCAGCCTTGGAAAGGGAGAGGTCTCCTTGATGTTCAAGCTTCCAAATGACTCATCTATTTCAAATTTGATAACTTAGAACACATTATTTCTTGAAAGATGGACCTTGGCATTTGTTAGGAAAACCTCTTATTCTTCAACCATGGGAGCCTAATGTCAAATTCTCAAAGGAAAAGGTAGGTAAGATCCTCATTTGGGTGAAACTTTGGAATGTTCCCTTGAGTTGAGAACTTCAGAAGCTATAAGCGAAATTGCTAGTGCAATGGGTAAACCCCTATACTCGGATCCCTTGACTACAAAAGGAGTGAAAACAGACTTCACGAGAATCTGTGTTGAGATTTCAACCAAGTCGGAAATCCTTAAGCATCTTGATATTGATCTTGGTGTTGAAGGATGGAATCCAATTGATGTTTTTGTAGAGTATGAGGGTCTACCAAAGAAGTGTGCCAAGTGTGATATCTTTGGTCATGATTGTGATTTCATCCAGCAAGCTAAAACACATTCTCCAAATCCCCAAGCTACAGCCCATCTCTGCTTCAATCCAACCCTAGCTCCACCTCAAACTCCTCAAATCACTCCTCTCCCTCATCCCCCACACATTCCACCCCTAAATAATCCCCCATTTCTCCCTCACTTCTCCCAAACACACCTCCCTCAACCCATTTGGATGATGACAATGGCAGGATTGAGATTAAATCCAAGAGATCAAGGAAGAAAGTCAACTTAGAAGTGGGACTTGAATTGGCCTTAGTGCTAGACCAAGACATAGTTGAAGCTTCCCCACTAAGGGTGAAACCTATTGAGCACTCAACTGAGGAAGAAGAGGATAATCTTGTTGTCGTGAGCAAGAACCAAGAGCTTTCCACCCCTTCTCCTTCTCTAAACACTCTCAGCTCAAACAAAAGGAGAAAGAAGAAGAAGAAGAAGGTCAATGGCACACTACACCTTGCAAAGGGTAGAGATAAAGGAGTTGCAACTAGTGGGGAAACCCACAACCCACACATTCATGTTTAGTCTTGCTACTTGGAACATTAGGGGGCTCAATGGTATCTCTAATCATAGTCCAAGTGTCTTACAAATGCAGAAGGACTCCTATAAACCAAGAGTAAGCTTCAAGTTTTTTGAGTTTTGGTTTGAAAGAGAAGGGTGTTGCATCTTCTGGACAGAGTTTGGGGGGTTGAGATTTCAGGGACAACAATGTTTAGACTCTATAAGAATCTTAAGGCACTCAAAGGTGAACTGAGGAGGTTCAACCAAAGATTTTGCAGTGATCTTCCTTCCAGAGTTAAATTGGCTGAAGCACACATGGAGTCAATTTAAAACTTATTAGGAAATGACCCTTTAAATGCATTGTTACAGGCTCAGAAGAAAGATGCATGCTCCAAATTTCTTGAGCTTAGACATGCTAAAGAGAGCTTCTACGGGCAAAGTCAAGAGTACAGTGGCTTCAATTGGGTGATCAAAACACTTCTTTCTTTTTTCAAAGCTTGAAAAAGATAGATTCAAAACCAGGATTACACACCTAGACAACCAAGGCTCTGTACTTACTTTCCATGAAGAGATCCATGATCATATCTTGGATTAGTACAAAAACCTCTTCGGTACACCAAGTGAAGAAATGGGAGTCAATTGGCGTATACTTGATTGTGCTTTGCCAAGAAAGCTTGGGCCTGATCAAGCTCTACCTTTGGCTCTTTCCATTGAAGAAAATGAGGTCAAGCAAGCTATTTTCAGTATGGGAAGTGGCAACGCCAAATGGTTTTTCAGGCGGGTTCTTTAAGAAAGCATGGCATGTGGTGGGTGGGGATGTAACCAAACATATTCTGGAGTTCTTTACTACAAGTAACCTCCTAAAAGAGGTTAACTCTGCTGCAATCACCTTAATACCAAAGGTCCCTAATCCCACTAGCATTGGGGACTTTAGATGATATGAACCTCGCCGTCGCTTTGCGATGAATCCCGATAACAATAATTGTTCAAAAACCCAATGATCGATTTTAAGGAAGAAGAAAACCTAACCCGTTTTCTATGACAGAAAGAGAACATTAGGTATGAGACCTAAAACCCAAATTGATGCTTCGAAAAGAACCAAAGGTATGGTTTAGACGCCACACTCAAGAACAAGAAGGAAAAGTGAGTGATAAGTCTAGGTTTTAGACGCCACAAGTATATTTTTGATAAGTCTGAAAAGTTCTAAGAATAACCAAAGAGAAAACTCTCACAAAGAAATTATATTGATCAAAGTTGTTTTGATACATTGTGAAACTATGCTTAAATAGAAAAACTAGAAGCCTAAAGAGTCCTAAAGTGTTTGAATAACCTAAACTAAATTTAAAGATAAAGAAATATAAATTATAATAAATAAGGAACTAGTAGTCCACCCAAAAGATTTCTATTGGCTGTCCACTTGTAGGTTAGGATTGTCAAGGTGTCATGCTCTAATAGATTCCTATCGACTGTCCACTTCTAGGTTAGGATTCCCAAGTTGTCTTGCTTCCTTGTCATCATTTAAAATGCCATGTCATGCTCCATGTGGACTGCTATATTGAATGCCACATCATGCTACATGTGTAATGCCATGTGAGATTCCATGTCATCTCCATGTGGGCTGCCATGTTGAATGCCACATCATGCTCCATGTCGGCTGCCATGTTGGTTGCCATGTCATGGTCCATGTAGGATATCATGTTGGATGCCACATCATGCTCCATGTGGACTGCCATGTTGGACTCCATGACATGCTCCATGTAGGCTGCCATTTTGGACGGCACATCATGCTCCATGTAGGCTGTTATACTCCATGTCATGCTCCACGTCATACTCCCATTGAGTGCTTTATCCATCCTCTTTTCTCTAGCTCTTGTGATTCGGCATCTTGGTACTTGAAATAGATCCATCCTTTGAGGTTGTGCAACCGGATCCTCATCATTCCCTCCCGCTTGAGAAGGATTTGTCCTCAAATCATCACCTACATCAGATGGAGACAAGTCTGTCACATTAAAAGTAACACTTTTATTGTACTCACAAAGAAGATCTAGCTGGTAGGCATTTTCATTAAGTCTTGCAAGGACTTGGAATAGATCATCCCCTCTAGGTAGCAGCTTGGAACGTTTTTCCCCTGAAAATCGTTTATTTCTCATGTGCACCCAAAACTAATCTCCAGGATCATAAACCAATTTATGGCACTCTTTGTTGGCTAGTTTTGCCTTCTCATATATTTGTTTAACGAATTCAACCTTGCTCTTTCCATCTTGTTTGTACCGAATGACATATGAGAATGTCTCAATGAACTCCACCCAACGAGCATATATTTTATTCAGCTTTCATGCTCCTTTAAATGCTTCAAGTACTCATGACCGTTGTGAATCACAAACACCTGCAAGAGTAAAACAATATTGCTCGGCTAAGAACCTGCGAGATCATTAGTACATAAAATAGCCTCTTTGTGCCTAAGTACAATAAGGGGTTGATGTGAAAATAATGCTTTCTTGATCTCACTTTTATTTGTAATGAAATTGAATTTTTCCTCTCTCCTTCTAACTATGGCTTTAATGCCCTCTTTTTCTTTTCTCTCGATTTCTTTCCCCTCATTTTTATGTACCTCTCCCTGACTTTCATGCTCGTTTTCACTCTTTGTCTTTTGTTCACTCCATTTATTTTGTTCACTCTCTTTCTTTTGATCACTCTCTTTTTGCAACTTCACTTGATCTTCTTCGTAAATCTGATTTTGTGTTATTGGAACAAGAGTTATCAACTTTTGATTGTGTTCAAAATAGTACTGATTATAGAACCCATCATGCTTCACTCGTCTATCAAATTTCCATGGCCTTCCCCACAACAAGTGTCCAACTCGCACCGATATTACATTGCAAAACACGTCATCTTTATATTTACTAATTTGGAATGAGAGTAACACTTGCTTTTCCACCTTTACCTCACCTCTATCATTCAGCCATTTCAACTTGTAGGGTCGGGGATGTTTAGTTGTTAGCAGTCCTAATTTATCCACCATTGTAGTAGCAACGTTAGTACAACTACCTCCATCAATACTCATACTACATACCTTGTTTTGATCGTGGCATCTAGTACGAAAGATGTTTTCTCGCTGCACCTCATCATTTTCTTTGATTTTCACACTTAGAGCTCTCCTTGCAAACAACAGCACACCCCTCATTATCCTCATCCTCTAATGACAACATAGATTCATTGTCATCTTTATCCTCGATCTCAATCTCACCATCATCTCGCAGCATCATAACTCTCTCGTTCAGACATTGATTCACTATGTGGCAACTTCCTTGGCTTTTAAAACACTTTATATCATGATTTCGAGCGCTAGAGGAATTTGTTTTGACTTGGTAACCATGGCTGGTCGATTCTGACTTTTGCTCGATTTTTGTGGCCAACTTCTCCTCCTTATCTGCATAGCTTGGTTTCCATGGGGAACAACTCGAGCCAAGGGTTGTACGTGTACCACCCCTCCTTTTGAGTTGCTGCTCAACCTTAATGGCTATGTGCACCATATCTTCCAACTCCACATAATTTTGCATCTCTACCCAATCATGAGTTTCTCGGTTCAATCCATGCAAAAACCTAGCCATAGTGGCCTCTCTCTTCTTCTATATTATCCCTTATCATAGGCATCTTCATCTCATTAAAATAATCTTTGACACTTCGGCTACTTTGAGTAAGACCTGGCAGCTTTCGATACAAGTCTCGATAGTAATGGCATGGCACAAACCGTCTCCTCATCACGGTTTTCAAGTCTGCCCAAGTCTCTATGAGACGCTCTCTATTTCTCCTTATATTTATCATTAGTTGATCCCACCAATCAATAGCATAATCAATAAATTCAACAATAGCAAGTTTTACCTTTTTATGCTCGAAATAGTGATGACAATCAAACATTAGCTCCATCCTCTTTTCCCATTCTAAATAAGCTTCTGGATCATTCTTGCCTTGAAATAATGGTATCTTCGTCTTAATGCTACCCAAATTGTTGTTCACCCTATCAACAAACCTATCTTCTTTATTCCTATGTTGGAATTCCCAATATCCGACCCCACGGCCTAATTTGCCAATGTGAGAATAGGGGTCCTCTTCATTAAAGTATTCCCCAAATCTTCTTCATACTCAACCCTAGGTGATCGTCTGTCCCTTCGGTGCCCCATAGGAGCTCTAGGTTGCTCTACCTGTGTTTCGACCCGATCAATCCTCTCATGCAATCGTTCCGGGCCTTCTTCTAACGTTCTCTTAAATTCACCCATTAACGCCTCAATTTGTAACTTCAACATACCACCTTCAGCCATCCTCCGCTACTATTTCTAGTGAAGTGATCAAAATGACAAAATCTGGCTTCGCAATGAACGTACATATTGTAGATCTCGAAATCAGTTCGATTTGATATGCAGTACTGACTACTTCGACTCCCGAATCCAAAGTTATGATCTTTTTTCAGAACCACAGTCAAATCAGAAAATAGTCAGACTTGAATCTGACTCTAGAGAACCAAAACCTCTGATACCAAATGATATGAACCTCCCTGTCTCTTTGTGATCAAACCCGATAGCAATGGTGGTTCAAGAACCCAAGGATCGATTTTAAATAAGTAGAAACCCTGACCCGTTTTCTATGTCACAAAGAGAATCTTACGTATAAGACCTAAGACCTAAATTGATGCTTCGAAAAGAACCAAAGGTATGGTTTAGACGCCGCACTCAAGAACAAGAAGGAAAAGTGAGTGATAAGTCTAGGTTTTAGACGCCACAAGAATATTCTTGATAAGTCTGACAAGTTCTAAGAAGAATCAAAGAGAAAACACTCACAAAGAAATTATATTGATCAAAGTTGTTTTGATACATTCTGAAACCATGCTTAAATGGAAAAACTAGAAGCTTAAAGAGTCCTAAAGTGTTTGAAACCTAAACTTAATTTAAAGATAAAGAAATATAAATTGTAATAAATAAGGAACTAGTAATCCACCCAAAAGATTTCTATTGGCTGTCCACTTGTAGATTAGGATTATCAAGGTGTCATGCTCTAATAGATTCCTATCGGCTGTCCACCTCTAGGTTAGGATTGCCAAGTTGTCTAGCTTCATTGTCATCATTTAAAATCCCATGTCATGCTCAATGTGGACTGCCATATTGAATGCCACATCCTGCTCCAATATGTAATGCCATGTAGGATGCCATGTTATCTCCATGTGGGCTGCCATGTTGAATGCCACATCATGCTCCATGTCGGCTGCCATGTTGGTTGCCATGTCATGGTCCATGTAGGATATCATGTTGGATGGCACATCATGCTCCATGTGGACTACCATGTTGGACTCCACGACATGCTCCATGTAGGTTGCCATGTTGGACGGCACATCAGGCTCCATGTAGGCTGTTATACTCCATGTCATGCTCCACGTCATACTCCCATTGAGTGCTTTATCCATCCTCTTTTCTCTAGCCCTTGTGATTCGGCATCTTTGTACTTGAAATAGATCCATCCTTTGAGGTTGTGCAACCGAATCCTCATTATTAGACCTATCTATTACGGCAATGTAGTCTACAAGTGCGTCACAAAAATACTTGCTGAAAGACTCAAGCTTGTATTACCCAACATCGTAAGTCATAACCAAAGTGCTTTTATCCTAGGAAGGAGAATGGCTGACAATATTTTTCTCTCCCAAGAATTGCTTAGAAGCTACCATAGATCACTTGGTTTGCCAAGGTGTGCTCTCATTAAGAAAGTCTATGATAGTGTGAACTGGTCACTAATAGGTAAAGCTTTTCAATGCCTTGGCTTCCGAAATGTTTTCATTTCTTTTATCATGGAGTGTCTTTCTTCTCCCTCATACTCAGTGAATATAAATGGTGACCTACATGGTTACTTTAGGGGTGCTAAAGGAATTAGACAAGGGGATCCGATCTCTCCTTACATCTTCGTCATCATCATGGAGGTCTTGACATGGATCTTGAGCTTTGCAGCCAAACACTCAGAGTTCCAGTTCCATTGGAGGTGCAAAGAGCTTAACTTAGTCAATATGTGCATTGCTGATGACCTACTCTTGTTTTGTAAAGGAGAGAGAAACAGCGTGCATGTGCTTAAGGAAGCTTTGGCCATTTTTCAAGAGCTATCAGGGCTTCAACCAAATATTTCAAAGAGCCAACTATTCTTATCAGGGGTGAGCCCAGAGATGTCTTCTATCATTCATGCTGAACTGAGTTTTACAGAAGGGTCTCTTCCAGTTAGTTATCTTGGTGTCCCACTCATTACAACCAAGCTTACCAAATCAGATTGTCAAGGTTTGGTTTACAGTCTCACTATGAGAATCAGGTCTTGGGAATCAAAGTATTTGTCTTATCTAGGAAGACTCTAACTTATCAAGACTGTCCTTATGGCTATGGTCAACTTTTGGAGTGGTCTCTTCATTCACCTTAAAAAAGTGGTGAAGACAGTCCAATGCTTGGTAAGAAATTTTTTATGGAATAATCAAGATACTAAAGCTTCTGGGGCCAAGGTAGCTTGGGCAGACCTGTGTTTTGACAAGGTACAAGGTGGGTTGGGCCTTAAGGATCTGGTTCTAGCTAATGAAGTTGTTATAGCCAAACACTTATGGTTCTTGCTACTCCCTTCTAAAAGATCACTTTGGAAAGATTGGTGTCAAACATACCTAATCAGAAAGAGTTCAATTTTCTTGGTTTCCATTCCTTCTAACCCATCTTGGGTTCGGAGAAAGCTTCTCAAGCTCAGGAGCATGTTTCTGCCCTTTTGCTCTATAACTATTGGAGATGGTACTACTGTGAAGCTTCTTACAGATAATTGGCATCATCTAGGTGTTCTTTGGCCTAGATTTGGGAAAAGACTTTTTACAGGAACTTCTTGGACTATGGCTCTAAACACATCCCAAGGTGCAGCTTTATCTCTTGGTTGGCTTTGAGAAACAAACTTGCCACTAGAGATTGAGTTGCACAATGGGACCAAACACCAGGATTTTGTTCTGATTGTGTGTGTTGTGTTGGCTACCAGGAGACACATGAGCATCTTTTTGTCAATTGTTGTTATTCAGCTAGAGTATGGGCAACACTTGTGAACAAATGTGATCCACACTGCCAGGTTAGGGATG
This sequence comes from Datisca glomerata, assembly GCA_003255025.1. Taxonomy (NCBI): domain Eukaryota; kingdom Viridiplantae; phylum Streptophyta; class Magnoliopsida; order Cucurbitales; family Datiscaceae; genus Datisca; species Datisca glomerata. Next base: position 312,698 of record QANY01009501.1, read on the forward strand.
GGGTTAGTTTGTAGATTGGATGCTAGCTAATGCAAAAGGGAAGTCACTCAAAGGAGTCCTAGTTAAGCTAGCTTTTACTTCCTTCATCTATTATATATGGAGAGAAAGAAATGCAAGGATTTTTAAGGAAAAATCAGAGATTCCAAGATCCTAATTAAAACTATCTCACAAATAGTCAGATTAAGGCTTTGGGATTCGAAGTGTTTTGGCACTAATGATACTAATCTATGCTTAGTGGATAGATGGGGTCTTAACCCAAACATTTTGTAAACCTTGGCTGTCTTGTAAAGCGTTGGTATTTAATTTCAGTACTTTACATATTACCAGTTTAATTTACATGCAGATCTTAAGCCTCTGATTATGCTCTAATTTTGTATTTCCTAGGGTATGCCCCTTGTACATGTGTAAGTAGCTTTTGGTTTATACAATTTGTTTACCAAAAAAAAGCATCTTCAATAGCAAAGAGCTTACTCCTCGCTAGTTGCGCCCTAGCTGAAATATCATTACAAGATACCTGATTAAAAAGCTGCTAAGAGCCTTCTTAACTGATTTAAGCTTAGATGAACATGGCTGAACCTCTCACCTCAATATCCCAAGCCCTTTGGACCACCGGCCAAAAACCCTCTCTATCCATCCAGAACTCAAAGAATCTAAAACAAGATTTGGGCCTCTCGTTGCTGCAATCACCCTTTATAATAATACGACTATGATCTGAAGCTCCCAGAGAGTGAAAAGTGCAAGTAGATGAAGGAACGCAGTCAAACCACAAAGAATTGATCAAAGCTCTATCCAATTTTTTCATGATATATGCTCCATCATCTTGGCGATTACTCCAAGTGAATTGGCAACCACTATAAGGGTGATCGCCCACTTCAATTCTGAAAGACAGTCCTCAAACTCCCGCATACCCAAATCCCTATCAAAACGGCCCCCAACTTTCTCATTAGGGTGTAAAGATTCATTAAAGTCACATGTGATAAGCTAAGGAGACTGAGCACAAGTGTCAATGTGCTGACTAAGGCTGTTCCAAAGCTCCACTCTCTCAGAGCTAGAGTTTAAAGCATACACAAAGGAAGCAAAAAGGACCATTCTGGACTGCCTCATAAAGATTTTACACAAGATAGTCTGGTTAGAGCTGAAAATCAGCTCCACCTCAAGAGTTTCTGGATCCCCCTACGAGCCAACTCATAATTTTCTAGAATCTGCCAATTAGGGAACACACTTTGAGCAGTAGGATGAAACTTTGAAAAATTCACCTTCATTTCCACCAAAGAGCACAAACTCAGTTGAAAATCTCAACACAACTTTCTGACCTCAGCTTGCTTGAGAGTGCTACTAAAGCCTCTCACATTCCAAGTGGCTAAGTTAATCATAATGAGGAGTACCTTTCCCTTTCTTCTAAAGCTTCTTCTTGGAGCTCTAAGAATCTTGAGAAAATGTTTGTGGTACAGGGGTGTTGGTCTCACTAGCTTGATCCGAGGTCACCTTGACTTCTTCATCACAATGAGGAGTATCTTCTATGTAAGGGATCATAGCAAGAGGTTTTTATCCATAGAATCAAAGTCCACATCAGTAGTAATTGGAACAATAGCTAAAGTTTTATCAGCAAAAGGAGACTTTCTCCCTGGTTTCTTTTTGTGACCACTGTCCATCCTTCTTCTGATTCGGCTTCAAAGGGAGTGGAAATATGTAAAGGAGAGGGGTCAAGGGTGGGAATGGGAATAATAGGAAGCTCGTGGTGGACGTGTTAGTGGGGAGGGGAGATGAAGGATCTTTGGCGGTATGGGGAGGAGATTGGGATATTTGTGGATGGTAAGAGGCAATGGGGGTGGAGGAGGTTTAGGCTTGTGGACTAGAGGGACAACATCACAATCATGGCCGAAGATGTTGCATTTTGTGGCATCTTTTGGGCAAAACTTCATACTCTACTTGGACATTGATAGGGTCACATCCATCCATTCCAAGATCAAAACCAAAGTGTTTTACAACGCTAGACTGAGTTGATATCTCCACACAAACCAGCGCATACTCATGCTTGCCACCTTTTTCTGTCAAAGGGTCAGTGTAGAGAGGAATGCCAATAGCACTAGCAATGTGCCCCAAAGCTTCAGCTGACCTAAGCTCTAAAGGGACATTCTATAACTTCACCCATAAGGAAAGTTTAGAAACTTTTTCTTTACAAAATTTGATATTAGGCTGCCATTGCTGAAGAACTATGGGTTTGCCCAAAAGGAACCAAGGACCAGCTTCAAGAACTCTCTCTAACTTCAATGGAGGAGAATCTAAAGAAGAAGACATATTTACAAGTTGTAACCTCAATAAGGCCACTCTTGGAGCACCATAGGCCTACCTAAAAGGTGCCAAGGACCATCTTCTATGACTTAATTTCTATCATCCACAGAACAAATTTTGAAATAGAAAAGACCTCTAGCAGCCGAGACCTCCTGAATTCCTCTTCTAGCCCAAAGTTGCATAGCAATTTTCTTAACTAAATGTTGGGGTGCTGTCCTTCTCACAAAGTAACCAACAAGACATCCCTACTACCTAGAGAAGTTTTCCTTGGTAATGTGATCAGGGAGCTTCACAGTGACATTGCCATTTTTCACATAAGAAGAGCTCACATATCCTAAGCTTAGATTCTTTTTAAGGTTGCCCTTAACCTTTTCAGCCCAAGAACCAGCTGGTTTCTCTTGAGCCACACCCTTATTAGTTAAAAGGTCTTGATAAACTCTATTATCATGAAGGTTATTAGAAGAATAAATCAGAGGAAAATGAGAAGAGCTCACCTTTTGTTTTCCTTTAGAATCAGATTTAGGAGAGAGAGAAGCTTCTCCAAGCTCAGTGGCACGACCATGGTAGCCCTTGATTTCTTTGGGAAGGTCACATCCACCTTCTCACTCACAATTAATGCTGAGGTTGAGCTAAGAGAGGAGAGAGAGTCTGCTACCAGCTTTTGGAACTCCACCTAAAGTCACATCATTGTCAATATCCGAGGAGGACACGTCAAAAAGGCTATCAAAAGGCTCCTTGATTTGGGAAGCTAGCTGCAAAAAGGTCACGTCTAACATTAATTGGGAGGAGACAAGCTCCCCTAAAACTTGGAATGGCAGGCTGCACACAATCTGTCTCCAGATTTGGATTTTCTCCAAGGACCAAGAGATCTTTGGCTTTTTCTTCAACCTCACAAAGCTTGGGCAAGGTTAAGGACCTTATAGCACCTCCTTTAGCTCCTCCATGGAAAGCTCGACTCTGATTAAGGCTATTCCTAAGCTCGTCAGTAAGAGAAGCTTGGTTTACCTTGGCTTTAGAGCTTGGCTCAAGGTTCTGATTTACTTTCTCTTGGTCATAAGACCCACTCATATTTTCTCCCCTTGTAGAAGAAGGAGAAATTTCAAATATAGCTTCGTTCTTCCCCTCAAAAGATGGAGTAACAATAGCTGTTTCAGAGCTCTTTTTTTGGTAAACAAATTGTATAAACCAAAAGATACTTACACATGTACAAGGGCATACCCTAGGAAATACAAAATTAGAGCCTAATCAAAGGCTTAAGATGTGCACATAAATTAAACTAGTAATCTGTAAAGTACTGAAATTAAATACCAAGGCTGTTCCAACTACCCGGACATTAAGAATGGGTTTCCTCCTCTCTTGGTCCTTCAACGCTGACTTACCTTGACAAGAAGCTACATTCCTCTAATGCCCTTACGCACACCTGAATCATGAGCAAAATACCCCTCATTCACCATGGTAAATCTGCCAAACTTCCCTAAAGGGAGGGGGAGGCAAGAGCTCCAAAACAAGAAATTCTAGAGAAAAGGGAGAGCTTATCTCACTAGAATCATGTCTTCACACTGTTGTCTTTACTAGTTAATGAGAAAACTAGAATATTTTGAGTACATGAAATGCCCAAAAGATTCAAGCTTTAGCTAAGTTTGACAAGTTTGGGCCCACACACGTCACATTGGGTCTTTTTGACTCTGTATGACACAAGAAACACCTAAAATTACAACACTCCAAATTCTCATCCCAAACGTGTATTGGGTGTCAAAAGTCAGTTCAAGTGCATGCCATGCCCAAAAGATCTAAGTTGAGCAAAGTTCACCTAGTTTGGGCCTAGACACATCCCATTGGCTTTGACTTGCTATCCTTAATAGGTTAGACTTGCTATTTGGTTACCTCTTCTGGCTCTACTCATAATACTTCTTGTGTCTTTTGCATGGAGCCTTTAGAAACTTCAGAGCATTTGTTTGTTACTCGCCCCTTCTCCAAGCACATTTGGCAGGTTATGTGTGGTTGGTGTGGTTTGACTTCTTCTCCTAGACATTGGTCCCAATGGATCTCTTGGCTTCTTGTGAAAACAAGGGGAGGTGAGCTTGTGGGGCTTGTTTTCAATTATCCCCAAGAAGGCCATTAAATTGGTCCAAGCAGCCCTTAGGAACTATCTTTGGAATGCTAATAAGGCCAAACAATATGGGGCCAAAGTAGCTTGGGAACATCTTTGCTTCCCTAAATCTCAAGAGGGTCTTGGTTTAAAGGACTTGATTCTCTCCAATGAAGTTTCAGTGGCAAGGCACATTTGGTTCTTAATCTCAAATGATTGCTATATCCTTGTGGAAGGATTGATGCTTCACCTTTTTAGTGAAAAAGAGCTCCATTTTTATCTCCTATTCCTTCCGCTTGCTCTTGGGTTTGGAGAAAGATTCTGAAATTAAGAGATAAAATCTCTCCATTTTGCAAAGTCACTATTGGCAATGGGGAGTCTGTGAGGCTTCTTACTGATCAATGGCACGGGGTTCTCATTACCAAATTTAGCCCAAGGCTTCTCTCGGGTACAAGGTCGGATATTTACTCTAGAGTGAGTAAGGTGATTCGAAATGGGTGCTGTAATTGTCCCTCTTCAAACACTTTTGAGCTTATGGAGATTAGAGATACCCCTCGCCCCTCTCCCAAGGGTCTAGTGATGGATTCTTGGGCTTGGACCCCTAGCAAGAAAGGGCTTTTCTCAGTTAAAGATACCTATAAAGCCCTTGCTCCAGATAGGGAGTGTATGAGGTGGGCTAAGCTGATTTGGTTCAATCACCATGTGCCTAGGTTTAGCTTCCTCTCTTGGGTGGCTATCAAAGGCAAGTTGCTAACTAAGGATATAATGGAACATTGGTCCATGCCTACATCTATTAGCCCTTTCTTCTACAAGATGAGCATGATCAAAATAAGTGAAATTTCACATATTTTCTCCCCTCATCTTGATCATGCTCATCAGGAAGGATAGAATGGAACATCAGATATTTCTAAATTCATTACTTTCCTAAATTCTCTACTTTCTTAAATTCACTACTTTCCTAGATTAGTCTCTTTCCTAAATTCATATTTTCCTAAATTAGTTACTTTCCAAAATTCTTTACTTTCCTAAAATTAGATACTTTCCTAAAATTTGTTAGTTTCCTAAATTCGTTACTTTCCTAAATTCATTACTTTCCTAAATTTGTTTCCTGTTCAACTTACTTTGAAATTTTCACTTTTGAAATTCTACACAATACAAGCTATTTGAATTGTTTTAAAAGTGCGATTCACCTAAGAACATGAAAGAATAAGCTAGAGTGATGTGAGGAAAACCATGAGTGAATTATTTTTTTTGTTTTTGAGTTAAACACGAGTGACCCCCATCTTTTGAGTGTAAACACGTGAGGGAGTGCTTGAAAGGTCCTTCAATTATTTTTGTTTCTTACATTCTATTGCAGTAATATCAAACCAAAGTGGAGATAATGATGGTGGTCATGTTCCTGCTGCTATGCTACGTGAGGCTCAACGAGGAGAGTTTACACGTTCTAATCGAAATATGGAGGCCATGAGGGATGCATTAGAGCGTATGGATGCAACGTTGCAGGCGGTTGAAAGAGCAGCACCAAATCACAACGAGAGACAACTAGGAGGCAGAAACCGGATATCTCAAGTTGATGACTTGGAAGATGACTATTTTGATTATAATGAGGATGATGATGATACAATTTTTGGAAGGGTCATGCCTAGAGGAGGAAGAGAAGGTCGCATTTTTGGTAGAGGTAGAGGGAGAATGCGAGAAAGTCAATTCCATGGTCGAAACCGAGGCAATGACGATTTTGTAGATAGAAATTTGGGAAGCATTAAACTTAAAATACCTCATTTTCACGGTAAATCAGATCCAGAAGCATATTTACAATGGGAAAAGAGGGTGCAACTCATATTTGATTGTCATCGATTTAGTGAGGAGAAGAAGGTCAAGTTGGCAGTCACCCAATTTTCAGATTATGCTATAGCTTGGTGGGATCAATTGGTGATAATTAGAAGAAGAAATTTGGAGAATACAATTGAGACTTGGAATGATCTCAAGTCTACAATGAGGAAGAGATTGTACCTAGGCATTTTCATAGGGAACTTGTGCAAAAACTTCAAGTTCTTAGACAAGACAGAATTTTAATTTAAGAAAAACCAAAAGGTTGTTTTGCTTTTATCTTTGTGTTCTTGAGTAGCATACATGCTTTAAGAAACATTCAAGTAGATTGATCACCTTCTTGTGGAGTGTTTCGAAACTGGAATTCAGAAACAAGTTTTCTTTATTCTAGTTCTTGATCATCTATCTAAAAAATCTATTTTTCTAGCCTTTTCTTAGGGTTTGTTGCCGAATTGGTTATTGGGGTTTTCACGTTAATGCTTCGTGGGTTCCTATACATAAAGGGGTTCTCAAGCTTATTCTTGGAGGTTCCGTATCATGTATTTTGTGTGGGTGGGTGTGAGTCAGCTGAGCATCTTTTTGTGGGATGCAAATCCACAAGGTCAATTTTGGGACACTCTTCTATCTAAATGTGGTTTGAGCAGCCCCCACTCCAACTGGTGTCAATGGGTCTCTTGGCTCCTAGTTAAGGCCAAAGGTAAGTCCCTTGTTAGCTCCATTATGAAGCTTCTATTCACAACCTTTATCTTCCATATATGGAGGGAGAGGAACCTCAGAATCTTCGGGGAAAAATCAGGGATAATGCTGTTTTGATCAAGGTTATCTCAGGCTCCATTATGAATAGGCTTTGGTTGCTTAGGGGTGTCCTTGCCTCAGAGTTGAACCTATCCCTCCAAGCTGCTTGGGATCTCAACTTTTTTTATTTTTGAGCCTCCTTAGGGGCTGAGTATATTAATTTGTTTCTTTGTATTGAGGAGTTTGATTTGTTTTTATAATGCGTTGAGAATTAGTTGGCTTATTTTTTTAGGTTTAGATTCGTTTTGGCTTTAGCTAGCTAGGGTTATCTCTTTTTTGTCTTTATAGCTTTTTATTTCCTGGGGTATGCCCCTTGTATATTTGTTTGTATTTTTTGGGTTAATACATTTTTTGCTTAGTGAAAAAAACACTCCACATTCTTATCCCAAACTTGTATTGGGTGTTAAAAGTCAGTTTGATTACATGTCATGCCCAAAAGATCCAAGTTTAGCCAAGTTCATCTAGTTTGGTCCAAAAATATATCCCCTTGGGTCGTTGCAACTCTATATGGCACAAGAAGCACCTTAAACGACTACAACACTCCAAGTTCTTATCTCAAACGTGTATGGGGTGTCAAATGTCATTTCGAGTCCATGACATGCCCAAAATATCCAAGTTTAGACAAGTTCATCAGGTTTGGGCCTAAACATGTCCCCTTGGGTCTTTTTGACTCCGTATGGCACAAGAAGCACCTAAAACGATCACAACACTTCAAATTCTTGGGTGTTAAAAGTCAGTCCGAGTACATGTCATGCCCAAAAGATCCCAGCTTAACCAGGTTCATCTAGTATGGGCCTAGACATATCTCGTGGGGTTTTTAACTTTGTATGGCACTAGAAGCACCCAAAATGACCACAACAGTTCAAATTCTTATCCCAAGCATGTATTGGGTGTCAAAAGTCAGTTCGAGTACAAATCATGCCCAAAAGATCCAAGTTCATCTAGTTTGGGCCTAAACACGTCCCCTTGGGTCTTTTTTTTTACTTCGGATGGCACAAGAAGCACCTAGGACGACAAAAAAAACTCCAAATTCTTATCCCAAACATGCGTTTGGTGTCAAAAGTCAGTCTGAGTACATGTAATGCCCAAATGATCCAAGTTTAACCAAGTTCGTTTAGTTTGGACCAAAACACGTCACCTTCGGCCTTTCGACTCTGTATGGCACAAGAAGCACCTTTAATTACCACAACACTCCAAATTCTTATTATCCCAAACATGTATTGTCTGTCAAAAGTCAGTTCGAGTACATGCCATTCCCAAAAGTTTCAAGTTTAACCATGTTCATCTTCTAGTTTGGGCTTAGACACATCCAATTGGTCTTTTTGACTATGTATGGCACTAGAAGCACCTAAAATAACCACAACACTCCAATTGGTCTTTTTAATTCGTATGGCACAAGAAACGCCAAAAATGATCGCAACACTCTAAAATCTTATCCCAAACGTTTATTGGGTGGCAGAAGCGCTCGTATTAATGGAGATGACGAGGAGCATGCTACTTGTTTTCGCACCTTTACTGCAACCTTAACACGCCAAAAATGGGAGGCAAGGTACAAATGGCCATTAATGACAATGATGAGGCTTCTTCTAGCATTTTTTTTCACAAGTCAAAGGTTTGGATGAGCTTTCAATGTCTTGTGGGAACATTTCTTTGGTCCCTTCTTCTCAGGTACAAAATGACACGTTATAACTTGATTCTAGTGCTTTCAGGGTCCCTTCATCCTTTGGTGGAGCCTCATGTTTTGTAAATGAATCTTTTACAGGTGCTTTTAAGGACAAAGAGCGCGTTTAGAAGCAAACAAGTTTTCCCTTGTCAGAAAAACTCAGGAAAATCACCAAGGGTTCTCTGGCCAAAGGAGGAGCACGAAGGAGGGAGATGAACAACGGTGAAATCTTTTGTCCATTGGTCAATTAGGCTATACTTGAGAGCCAATCAACTCCTGCCATCTCACCGATTCTAGCTAACCCTAGTTGTGCTTGGAGTAAAGTCAATGACATGCATTCTGATCAGAAAGTAAAATGACAAAAGCTAAAGGAGAAAGGACACCTATTCTTGCATAAATTGGGCAACAACAAAGCTAAACCTATGCTTGCAAGGACATACAGCCTGCCCCAAAACCCAGAGCAAGGACAATATCTCTTAATTGCGGTTGTGCCTGAAAATAAAGGGCATCTGACCTTGCCTTTTTCCCAAGCCTTCCTTGGAGCACGTTTAGGTACCCTTGTACTACCACCTAAGCATGGATATGACTCCTCCACATCAGCTTCATCAAGGACAGACAACCTGCCCCAAAACTTGGAGCAAGGACAGTCCCTCTTAATTACGGTTGTACCTGAACATAAAGAAGATTTGACCTCGCCTTTGCTCAAGATATTCTTGGAGCATGTTTCAGGTACCTTTGTACTACCACCTAAGCATGGAAAGGACACCTCCACATAAGCTTCATCTTCTCCGACAGCTCAAAAACCTCATTCTTCTATTTTTCCAGAATACAATCAAGTAGTTGAAGATCTTGAGTTATATGCTTTTACTCAGGGTTTTAGATGAAATTGTGAGTATTATCCTTCCCCCAAACCTTTGAAACCTTTAAAGAATAAGGAGGAGGCTGCTAAGGGTATTTCTGAAACCCTTAAGGGCAACACCTACCAAAAACTTTGTGGAGCTTCTTCACCTAAAGCCCAACCAAAGGATGGATCTTGGTCTGATAAAGTTAAGAGAAACCAACCTAGTAGTTTGAGCTTGAGTTTCAGGAGTCTAAAATTTATGAAGAATATAGGGTCATTGTTAAGGTCCCTCACTTTGTTACCAAAGAAAGCTTTGCCAAATTGGAGACTTGTTTAGTTGGTTATTTTGTGGGTAAAATAGCTTCATTACACTTGGTTAAGAGAATTGCGTTGCAGCTTTAGAAAGGGAGAGGTCTCCTTGATGTTCAATGATGCACAAATCTAGGAGCTGAAAATGGATGTGGGGCTGAGCATACACTTGGGAATGGAGCTGAACTTGCACAAGATCCTTTATCACTCCCTGGTGGTCCAATTACAAGACTTGAATGATTCTGGAAACCCTTAGTGTGAATAAAGGACAAAATCATGCTAAAGAGCAAAAGTGGATACACGCTCATGCATTCAATATGTCCGAGGCGCTTGATGCTCGTATCAATGGACCTTCTGGTTTTAGTTTTTGCCTCTCCCTCCCTTAGGGGAGGCCACGACCTTTAACAATGGTTAATGATGAGTACATTAAGCACGCTGCAGATGTTGGTAAACAAGTTTCAGGTGGTGTTAAGAAAGATTCAGCTAGTGGTACAGCTAAGCTTGGAGTGTCTTTCAATGGCCATGCTGTTTTGAATGATATGGTTACTAAGGGAGCTAGGGAATCTAATGCCCATGTTATTGGTTTTAATGCTCTTAAGCAAGGTTCTAATACTAAGAAATTTGGACCAGAGAGTGGTTTCGTTGAGCCTGGGAAGTTAGAAGCTCGGTCAAGGAAGCTTCGAGTTTATTAGTTGCAAAAGAGATTATTTCTTATCATTCAAAGCTTAGAGATAATTTTATTTCTTCTTATCACAATCGGAGCAGATTACTTGAGCTGACTCTTTCAGACCAACTTTGTTCAAGTCTTAAGAGAAGTAGCATAAGAGGAGGAGCTAGAGGTGGAGCTCGGAGATCAACCAGCATGCCTAGAGCTCCAAAGGTTGAAGATGATACTCATCACCTCTCTGTCAAATGTAATGATGAGTATCCTTTGGTAGAAGACAAATCAAGCTTGCTCAAATCATCTTGCTTGGAGAAGAGGAAAAGCAGCTGCCAAGCATATCAAAAGGGAGAGGTGACAGCTCCTTTTTAGCAAGTGGGTGTGATGTGGTCAGCTTGGGGAAGAGTGAGGCTCCAGCTCCCAAGCTTCAACTTGGTCAACAATCTACGACTATCCTTTCTAATAAAGGAAAGGACACTCAAAAAAGTAATTATTTATTAGATAAGGCTCCTCTCTCCAATCATGACGTGGACAGCCCCTTAGGGCGACAGGTGGCAGCTTATTTGTCTAAGGGGAAAGAGAAAGTAGATGGTTTTTTGATAGAAGGGAAAGAGAAAGAAGATATTTCTCTTTCCCATGACAATGATGTGAACGTAAGTGGAGTTCCAAAGCTGGTGGCAGATTCTCTCTCCTCCCTTAGCTCAACCTCAGCATTGATTGTGAGTGACAAGGTGGATTTGACTTCTACTAAAGAGGTCAGGGGCTGCCATGGTCCTGGGTTTGAGCTTGGAGAAACCACTCTCTCTCCTAAACCAGATTCTAATGGGAAATAGAAGGTGAGCTCTTCTCCTCCTTCCCCAACTTCTTCTTCTAAAAAGCTGCCTAAGAATAGAGTTTATCAAGACCTTTTAGCTAATAAGAGTATTGCTCATGAGAAACCGGCTGGTTAATGGGCTGAAAAGGTTAAAGGTAACCTGAAAAAGAAGCTAAGCTTTGGTTATGTGAACTCTTCCTTTAAGGAAAATGGTAATGTCACAGTTATGCTTCCTGATTATATTACTAAAGAGAATTTTTCTAGGTGGGAAGGCTGCCTTGTTGGCTACTTTGTTGGAAGGGCAGCTCCATTACACGTGGTTCAGAAAATTGCTTTGCAACTTTGGGCTAAAAGAGGAATGCAGGAGGTCTCGGCTGCCAGAGGCCTTTTCTATTTCAAATTTGGCTCTGTGAAGGACCTTGGCACCTCTTGGGTAGGCCTATTGTGCTCAAGAGTGGCAGCCAAATGTTAAATTCTCAAAGGAGAAACTTTCAACCCTTCCAATTTGGGTTAAATTGTGGAATGTTCCAATTGAATTAGGGACTGAAGAAGCTCTAAGTCACATTGCTAGTGCTGTGGATATCCCTTCTCACTCTGACAATGCTACTGCCTCTAGTTATAGACATGATTATACTAGAGTTTGTGTGAAAATTTTAGCCTCCTCTGATTTGATTAAGTTTTTCACCATTGACATTGGCCTTGACGGATGGGATCCAGTGGTGGTGGAGGTGGAGTATGAGTGTCTTCCAAAGAGATGTGCTAAATGTTGCCTCTTTGGTCATGATTGTGATGCCAAAGTGGCCCCTAAGAATAATCTAGCTAGTGAGGAAGAAACTGCTAGCAAAGATTCTTCTCCCCAAGATAATAGGGAGCTTATGGTTTATGAGGAGCCAAAGGGTGAAATCTCTCCTCCCTTTCCTCTTAATACCATCCATGTGGAAGACCAAGACAATGAATGGACTCAGGTGGTTAGCAAAAGGAAGGGTAAGGGTCTCATTGAGCCTTGTGAGGATAAAAATGAGCCTCAAGCCTCTTCTGACTCTACATTGAGTTTGGCTCCCCCNAGAGGGCTTAATGGCCTTCTAAAGCAAGCTGAAGTTAGGAAAATTTGTAAAGACTTTAAATTATCTTTTTGTGCTTTAGTTGAGACTAAGATCAAACGTAATAATTTTGCTGGACTTTCTAGATCTATTTTTCCCAATTGGGCCATCTTTGCTAACCCAAAATTTTGGATGTTCTTCTAATTTATGCTTTTGATCAAGCTATGTTTTGTAAGCTAACCATTCTTCACGAAAAGGCAGATTTCTTTGTCTTTGTGGTGTATGCAGCCAATGATGCTATCTCCAGGAAGCCTTTGTGGGAAAAGCTTGGCTCCCATAAGACTGTAAGTCAGGGAAAGCCTTGGCTAATTCTTGGTGACTTTAATGCTATTTTGTCTCTATAAGAAGCTTAAATCTGTTAAATTTGCTCTTAAGAATTTTAATGCCTCTTTTTGCTCAGATATTTCTAAAAGGGCTCTTATGGCTAGAGAAGCCCTCTCTAAAGTGCAAGCTGGCCTTATTGCCTCTCCTAGTGTCGTCTCTCTTCAGGAGGAGGAGAAAATTAGATTTGCTGATTTCACTAAGCTCAGGAATGCAGAAGAAGATTTTCTGAGGCAAAAAAGCAGAGTTGATTGGCTTGCCTTGGGTGATCAGAATTCCTCTTTCTTTTTTCAGAAACTAAAGAAGAATAGAGTCAGATCCAGAATTAATCACTTGGTTAATGAGGAGGGTGACCTTATTACTGATGACCAGGCTATCAAAGATCGAATTCTTTCTTATTATGGGAATCTTCTTGGGACCTCTCACATTGATTAGGAGGTGGATTGGAGTGTTCTCTCTCAGATTCTCCCTAATAAGCTCTCTCAAGCTCACTTAGCTATCCTCAACCACCCCTATACAGAGAAGACGTTCACACAACTATGTTTAGTTTGGGGAGTAGTAAAGCCCTTTGTCCAGATGGGTTCTCTGCTGGTTTCTTCAAAAGATGTTAGCATATTGTGGGCAAAGATGTTACTAAGACTGTTTTGGAGTTTTTTAGCTCCCAATCTTTATTGAAACAAGTTAACTTTACTGCCATTGCTCTTATTCCTAAGGTCCCCAATCCTTCTAAGGTTGGTGACTTTTGGCCTATCTCTTGTTGTAATGTTGTTTATAAATGAATTTCTAAAACGCTTGCTGATAGACTTAAGAGAGTGCTCCCTTATTAGTAGCAACCAAACTGCTTTTGTGCCAGAGAGGAGAATTGCTGACAACATCCTTTAATCTCAAGAGCTGGTTAACGGTTACCATAGGCCTTCTAATAGTCCTAGATGTGCTTTCAAGGTTGATATAAAAAAGGCTTATGATAGCTTGAATTGGGAGAGTATCGGGAGAATCTTTGACTGCTTGGGATTTTCTGATCATTTCTCTAACTGTGTGATGGAGTGTATCTCCTATCCTTCTTTCTCTATTGTGGTCAATGGTGAGTTGACTGGCTACTTCTCAGGTGCTAAAGGGCTTAGACAGGGTGATCCTATCTCTCCCTATCTGTTTGTGTTGGTTATGGAGGTTCTATCTAGTATTCTCAAGCATGCTTCTCATAAAGCTGACTTTGGCTATCATTGGAGGTGTAAGGAGCTTGGTATTGTTAACTTGTGCTTTGCTGATGATCTCTTTATCTATAGTAAGGATGATATTACTTCTGTTCAACTTATTATGGAGAGCTTAAACTTGTTTGATGCTATGTCTAGTCTTCAACCTAATCTACAAAAAGTCAGATTTTCATGCCTGGGGTCCGTCTATCCACTTCTCAAGCAATTCTGGACTTGTGCAATTTCAGCATTGGGGAGCTTCCTATGAGATACTTGGGGGTTCCTTTGATTTCCTCAAAGCTTAGAAAAACAGATTGTATCACTCTAGTAGACCATATCACAGCTAGGGTGAAGTCTTGAGAGTCTAACTACCTTTCTTATGCTGGAAGATTACAGCATCGAAATCCCATCGAAATCCCATCTCCCTTAAAATTTAGAACATCTTCTTGAGGCTGAAAGCTCATCTTACCCGAACTTTTCTTACTGATCTTTGAACCTTGCTGAGTCTTGGTTTCAAAATAAGCATCATTCACCATTTTAGAAACTAAGCTTAGCTCCTCCCAGAGGAGGAGCGACAGAAAAGCCTCACTTGGTTTCTAGAGAAGGGAAAGCTTCTCTCTCTAAAATGTCCACATTTTTTTTCCTTCTTTCTCTATTGTGGTCAATGGTGAGTTGATTGGCTACTTCTCAGGTGCTAAAGGGCTTAGACAGGGTGATCCTATCTCTCTCTATCTGTTTGTGTTGGTTATGGAGGTTCTATCTGGTATTCTCAAGCATGCTTCTCATAAAGCTGACTTTGGCTATCATTGGAGGTGTAAGGAGTTTGGTGTTGTTAACTTGTGCTTTGCTGATGATCTCTTTATCTTCTGTAAGGGTGATATTACTTATGTTCAACTTATTATGGAGAGCTTAAACTTGTTTGCGGCTATGTCTGGTCTTCAAACTAATCTACAAAAAAGTCGCATTTTCATGTTTGGGGTCCATCCATCCACTTCTCAAGCAATTCTGGACTTGTGAAATTTCAGCATTGGGGAGCTTCCTATGAGATACTTGGGGGTTCCTTTGATTTCCTCAAAGCTTAGAAAAACAGATTGTATCACCCTAGTAGACCATATCACAGCTAGGGTGAAGTCTTGGGAGTCTAACTACCTTTTTATTGCTGGAAGATTACAGCTGGTTAAATCTCTATGCTATTTTTCAATACCGGGCTGGCTTATTTATTCTTCCCAAGAAGATCTTTAATATGATTCAGGTGGTTAATAGGAATTACTTGTGGAACGCGTCCGCTGTTAAGCATTCTGGTACTAAAGTGGCTTGGAGTGCGTTATGCCTTGATAAGTCCCAAGGAGGTTTGGACCTTAGAGATCTCTCTCTAGCTAATGAAGTGGCTATGGCTAAGCATTTCTGGTTTCTGGTCTCTTTGGATAAAGCTTCCCTTTGGAAGGATTGGCACAAGTTTTTCTTTAGCAAGAAGAGCTCTATCTTCTTGGTTAAGCTTGCCATTATTCCTTCTTGGAGTTGGAGGAAAATTCTGAAAATCAGAGACAAGTTTGCTGGGTATTGCAAAGCTCTTGTGGGAAATGGTGAGCATATTTTTCTTCTTTTAGACCCTTGGCACCCTTTGGGGGCTTTTTCTCAAAGGTTTTGTCCTAGGATTCTTTTTGGTACTGGTTGGATTGGACTACCAATGTGAGCTCAGTGATCCACAATGCAGCTTGGAACTGGCCTATTTCTAACTCCCATGAGCTTATCACAATTAGAGAGGTTCATCTTCCCCCTCCTAAAGAGTCCTCTTTGGCTCTTGGATTTGGACTCTTTCTCCCTCTGGTCTTTTCTCTGTGGGGCACACTTATAGGAAACTGGCTCCAGCTGGTGAAAAAGTGAGATGGGCTCCTCTTATTTTGTTTAAGAAGCATATTACCAGATATAGCTTTATTACTTGCCTTGCTGTTCTTAATAGGCTTGCAACTGCTGATAGATTGGCTGCTTGGACCTCCTCTCCTGGGTCTTCCAATGTTAGTAGTTCTTTTCTTTGCTTCCGTCCTTCGGAATCTTCTGAATACCTGTTTGTTTCTTGCCCTTATTCTAGCTTTATTTTGGCAGAATTTGGTTGGTTTGTGTGGTTTGGTGTCTTCTCCTAGGAACTGGAATCAACTTATCTCCTGGCTCCTTGTGAAAGTTAAGAAAGGCTACTTCTTGGGCCTTATGTTGAAGCTTATGTTCAGCTCGTTTGTCTACCATATCTGGAGAGAGAGAAATAATAGAGTCTTTGAAGGCAAAATGAGGGACAAGAAAGTGGTCTTGGCTTGCATTACAAATGCAATTAGAGGTAGATTTTTGAGTCTTAAAGGGTTTTCTGTGACTGAGGATAACAAAATCATTCAGCTTGCCTGGGGATTGAATGCTTCTATTTTTGACAATTAAGCTTGGTTAATATGTTTCTTTAGGCTGTTATCTCTTGTAATCTTCTGTTAGTGTTCGGGTGCCTCCATCTTGTGTGTTGGTTGGTTCCTTTTTGGTTTCTTTTGCCTGGGGTACGCCCCTTGTATTTTTGTATATTTCTTCTTCGGTTTATACAAAATTTTATTTACCGAAAAAAAGGGATACACCTTGTTCGGCTAAAGTTACTCCTAGGCCAAGGTCAGCGACTCCCTCAGCGTTTGATCAAGTGGTGGAATAATTTGCACTCTATGCATTCATCCAAGCATTTAGACGCAATTGTGGGTACTATCCTTATCCTAGACCTAGAAGCAATGCACCGTGTTTAACAATAGAAAACACAAAAAATGCTCCCCAAGCTCTCGGGTGAAACCAAGTTTACAAAACACTTTGTGATGCTTCCCTTGCCCATCCTAAGCAAGATGGATCTTGGGCTCAAAAAGTTAAGAAAAATGAGAAACAAAGACTATCTTTGGCACATGAGAACACTACTATTATTAATGGTGACCGAATTACAGTTATGTTACCGGGGAGTGTGTCTAGGGATAGCTTCACTAAATGGGATTGTTTCTTGGTTGGTTTCTTTTGTTGGGAAGACAGCCCCTCTTCACTTAGTTAAGAAGGTTTCACTTCAATTCTGGAAAAATAGAGGACTTGTGGATGTGTCAGTGCACAAGGGTTTCTACTTCTTTAAAATTGACCATTGGGTTCTTTAACCTCAATGTTATCGGGTTCCATCACAAAGCGACTGTAAGGTTCATATCATTTGGTATTAGAGCTTTTGGTTCTCTAGAGTCAGATTCAATTCTGATTTTTTCTGATTTTGACAGTGGTCTGAAAAACGATCATAACTTTTGATCCGGTTGTCGAAATATTTATTATTTCATCTAAAAATTCAGAATTTCAAATTTCAAATTCGAATTTCCATTGTTTTAGTTATCATCTTATCATCTTATCTCATCATATCTTGTCATATCATATCTTATCTCATCTTATCATAAATTATCTTATCTTTTCTTATCTTATCTTATCTTATCTTATCTTTGTCTTATCTTATCATATCTTTTCTTATCTAATTTTATCTTATCTTATCCTTGTCTTATCTTATCATATATTTTCTTATCTCATCTTATCTTATATTGTCTTATCTTATATTATCTTACCATTATCTTATCTCATCTTGTCATAATTATCTTATATTTTCTTATCTCTTATATTTTCTTATCTTCTCATAACTTACTTATCATATCTTATCTTATACTTTTCTTATCTTATCTTATCTTATCTTATCTTATCTTATCTAATCATTATCTTATCTTATCTCATCTCATCTTATCTCATCTTATCGTTACCTTATCTTGTCCGTATCTTCTGTAAAACAAAAGATAGTATAAGTTGATTTCCTTTTGTTTGCTTATCTCTAAATTTTATCCCTTAGTTGTTTCCCTTCCTTATCTTCTCATAGTGTTTGATTTGTTTAGGTCTTTTGGTTGTTGCTTGAAGATTCCAGATTCGTTTATTAGTTTTAACAAGAACCAAAAGAGAAAACTAAGAGTTGTAAAAGGCAAGAGTGTGTGAGAAAATCAGAGGGTAAAAGCCAGATACATCGTGTGAAACAAGAGCGGAAAAAAAGAAAAAAAAAGTGTGAACCTCAAACTTTGAGTATAAACACATGAGGGAGAGTTTGTAAGCTCCTTAATTTTTCTTCTACTAATATTATTCTCTTTCAAGCATGTCAAACAGAAATAGTAGCGGAGGAATGACTGAAGGAGGCATTTCGAAGTTCCAAATGGAGGCGTTAGTGGGTGAATTAAAGAAGATAATTAGGAGAGGGGCTGGAACAATTGCATGAGAGGATTGATCGGGTGGAAACAGTGGTCGAGCAATCTAGAGCTCCTATGGGGCATCGGAGGGACAGACGATCACCTAGGGTTGAGTATGAAGAAGAATTTGGGGAAGACTTTAATGAAGAGGACCGATATTCTCACATTGACAAATTAGACTGTAGGGTTGGAGATTAGGGATTCCTTCATGGGAATAAAGAAGATAGTTTTGTTGATAGGGTGAACAACAATTTGGGTAGCATTAAGATGAAGATACTATTATTTCAAGGCAAGAATGATCCAGAAGCTTATTTAGAATGGCAAAAGAGGATGGAGCTCATGTTTGATTGTCATCACTATTATGAGCGTAAAAAGGTAAAACTTGCTATTGTTAATTTTATTGATTATGCTATTGATTGGTGGCATCAACTAATGATAAACCAAGCTATGGGGAGAAGGAGGAGAATTTGGCCTCAAAAGCTGAGCAAAAGTCAGAATCGACCAGCCATGGTTACCAAGTTAAAAAAAATTCTTCTAGTGCTTGAAATTATGATATAAAGTGTTTTAAAAGCCAAGGCAGGGGTCACATAGCGAATCAATGTCCGAACGAGAGAGTTATGATGCTGCGAGATGATGGTGTGATTGAGATCAAGGATAAAGATGACAATGAATCTATGTTGTCATTAGAGGATGAGGATAATGAGGAGTGTGTTGTACAGAGAGAATTAGTTGTCGTAAGGAGAGCTCTAAGTGTGCAAATCAAAGGAAATGATGAGGTGCAGCGAGCAAACATCTTCCATACTACATGCCATGATCAAAACAAGGTATGTAGTATGAGTATTGATGGAGGTAGTTATACTAACGTTGATACTACAATGTTGGATAAATTAGGGCTGCTAACAACTAAACTACCCCGACCCTACAAGCTGAAATGGCTGAATGATAGAGGTGAGGTAAAGGTGGAAAAACAAGTGTTACTCTCATTCCAAATCGGTAAATATGAAGATGATGTGTTTCACAATGTAATATCGGTGCGAGTTGGACACTTGTTGTGGGAAAGGCCATGGAAATTTGATAGACGAGCGAAGCATGATGGTTTTGAATCAATACTATTTTGAACACAATCAAAACTTGATTACTCTTGTTGCAATGACACAAAATCAGATTTATGAAGATCATGTGAGGTTGAAAAAAGAGAGCGATCAATAGAGAGTGAACAAAAGAAATGGAGTGAACAAAAGACAAAGAGTGAAAGCGAGCATGAAAGTAAGAGAGAGGTAGAGAAAAATGAGGGGAAAGGAACTGAGAGAAAAGAAAAGGAGGGCATTAAAGCCATAGTGAGAGCGAGAGAGGAAAAATTCAATTACATTACAAATAAAAGTGAGATCAAGAGAGGATTATTTTCACATCAACCCCTTATAGTACTTACGTACAAAGAGGCTCTTTTATGTACTAATGATCTCGTCGGTTTTTTGCCAAGCAATGTTGTTTAACTTTTGCAGGTGTTTGTGATTCACAACGGTCGTGAGTCCTTGAATCATTTAAAGGAGCAACACAAGCTGAACAAAATACATGCTCATTGGGTGGAGTTCATTGAGACATTCTCATATGTCATTCGGTATAAACAACATAAAAAATGAAGATTAAATTCGTTAAGCAGATATATGAGAAGTCAAAACTCAATATTGAGAGGAGAACG
This sequence comes from Datisca glomerata, assembly GCA_003255025.1. Lineage (NCBI taxonomy): Eukaryota > Viridiplantae > Streptophyta > Magnoliopsida > Cucurbitales > Datiscaceae > Datisca > Datisca glomerata. The sequence goes on from QANY01009501.1 coordinate 332,561, forward strand.
AAGCAATATGCAAAACAAGCCAACAAAGAGTGTCATAAATTGGTTTTTGATCCCAAAGATTGGGTTTGCATGCACATGAGAAAGGAACGGTTTCCAAGGCAAAGACGTTCCAAGCTGGTACTTAGAGGGGATGATCCATTCGAAGTCCTTGCAAGAATCAATGACAACGCTTACATGCTAATAATCTTCTCGGTGACTACAATATAAGTGTTACTTTTAATGTGACTGACTTGTCTCCGTTTGATATAGGTGACGATTTGAGGACAAAACTTTCTCAAGAGGGAGGGAATGATGAGGATCCAGTTGCACAAGCTCAAAAGATAGATCCACTTCAAGTACAAAGAGGCCAAATGACAAAAGCTAGAGAAAATAGAATGGCTGAGCACTCAATAGGAGTATGACGTGGAGTGTGACATAGAGTATGACACCCTGCGTGGAGCATGACGTGGCATCCAACATGACAGCCCACATGGAGCATGATGTGGCATCCAACATGACATCCTACATGAACCATGACATGGTATCCAACATGGCAGCTGACATGGAGCATGATGTGGTATCCAATATGGCAGCCTACATGGTAAGGCATCCTACATGGAATTACACTTGGAGCATGATGTGGCATTCAATATGGCAGTCCACACGGAGCATGACATGGTATTTTAAATGATGACAAGGAAGCAAGACACCTTGGCAATCATAACTAAGAAGTGGACAGCCAATAGGAGTCTTTTGGGTGGATTACAAGTTCCTTATTTATTGCAATTTATATTTCTTTATCTTTTAAATTTAGTTTAGGTTATTTAAACACTTTAGGACTCTTTAGGCTTCTAGTTTTTCTATTTAAGCATGGTTTCACAAAGTATTAAAAACAACTTTGATCAATATAATTTTTTTGTGAGAGTTTTCTCTTTGGTTCTTCTTAGAACTTTTCAGACTTATCAAGAATATTCTTGTGGCGTCTAAAACCTAGACTTATCACTCACTTTTCCTTCTTGTTCTTGAGTGTGGCGTCTAAACCATATCTTTGGTACTTTTTGAAGCATCAATTTGGATTTTAGGTCTTATACCTAAGGTTCTCTTTGTGTCATAGAAAATGGGTCAGGGTTTCTACTTCTTTAAAAAATCGATCTTTGGATTCTTGAATCATCATTGTTATCGGGTTTCATCACAAAGCGAAGGTGAGGTTCATATCAGACACCCCACCCCTAGATCAATTCCTAATTCCCCCACCACCCCTAACCAACCTATTCTCCCTGATGAGGAAACTTGGATTGTAGTGACCCCAAGAAAATCAAGAAAGAGCCTATTCCGAGCTGAAATCCTAACCCCAATAAGAGACCCTTGTCTAAATGAGCTTGCTGTGGTCTCCTTGTTGGAGGAAGAGAAATTGTTACCCCACCTCAGGTTGAGGTTATTCAATCTGATCAAGAGAAGGAACATGACTTATGTGATCCAAGAAGGAAGCCATTCCAAGCTGAAATCCCAAAAGAGCTTGATGTGGTTCCTTTGTTGGAGGAAGGAGGGGTTGCTACCCACTTCATGTTAAGGCTATTCAATCTGATCAAGAGAAAGAACCTGACATAGTTGATCCAAGTTTGGTCTCCCCTATCCCTTTAGCCCTTACTCTTATCTCTTCTTCTAGATCTGGTAAGAAGAAGAGTAAAAAAGCATAAGAAGAGCAAGATTAACCTCACTCGTCACCCAGCAAAAAGGGTGGGAAATTGAAACCTACAAAGGGGGTGACCCCTACCTCACAATGATTCCCTTAAACAGGCTGATGTGAGGAAATTGTGTAGGGACTTCAACCTCTATGTGTGATCAATTACCAAGACTAAGGTCAAACATGGTAACTTCAGTGGTATCGCTAGCAATGTATTCCCTAACTGGGAATGTATTGCCAATTATGCATCATCTTCAAGTGGTAGAATTTGGGTGGCTTGGGACTCAACTATTGTCAACCTTACTCTTGATATCCTCTCAATGGAAGACCCTGACAAGGAATGGGCTGAGGTGGTTAGTAAAAAGAAGGCTAAGGTGATTTAGGAATTCCAACGAGAAAGTAGGAGGGAGAGAAAGTTGGAATGAGGGTATAAATGAATTTAATGATTGCCTATACAATATTGAGGTGGAAGACCTTACCTATTCTGGATGCCAATTCACCTGGTCGAATAAGCACCAAAATGGTACCTTCACCATGTGTAAGTTAGATAGAGCTCTAGGAAACACTTAATGGGTTGATTCCTTCCCGAATGTTCCATGCCAATTTTCACCACCGGGCATCTCTGATCATAGCCCCATATAGTAATCCAAATGGATTCAAATCAGCTCAAGCCAAAGATAGCTTTCCAATTCTTTAAGTTTTGGATGGATAGGCAAGGCTTCTGGTAGATAGTTGAGCAAGCTTGGGGGATTCAAATGACTGGTTCTCCCATGTTCAAAGCTGTGAAAGTGGCCTTAAAGGAGTTTAAAAAATAGTTTTGCAATGATTTACCTTCTAGGACCAAGCTAGCGAGACCAAATCCAGAATGAGTTAGCTTTTAACCCAACCAATGCCGCTCTTATCAACCAAGAGAAGGTTGCAAACAGTGAATATATTGAGCTGAGACATGCTGAAGAAAGATTTTACAAACAGAAATCAAGAGTTCAATGGCTAAATCATGGTGACCAAAACTCTTCTTTCTTCTTCCAAAACATGAAAAAGAGAAGAATCAGGTCAAGAATTACACACTTGCTACACCGAGGTTCAACCATTTCTGATCCTAAGGAGGTGAAGAACCACATCTTGGAATACTATGTTGATCTTTTGGGAACCCCTAATCCTCCCTTAGTCACTATATTCACTGTGGTAGAATTTGATCTTTTGGAACATTTTGGAAAGGGCTCTCCAAAAAAAATTGAATGATTCACAAGGCACTCTTTTGACATCACATGTTACTGCTGAGGAAGTTAAGAACTCTATCTTTAGTATAGGAAGTGATAAAGCCCCAGGACCTGATGGATTACCAGCTAACTTCTTCAAAAAAAGCTTCGCACTTTTCAGACTTATCAAGAATATTCTTTTGGCGTCTAAAACCTAGACTTTTTTTGGTAAACGTCTAAAACCTAGACTTATGACTCACTTTTCCTTCTTGTTCTTGAGTGTGGCGTCTAAACCATACATTTGGTTCTTTTCGAAGCATCAATTTGGATCTTAGGTCTTATACCTAAGGTTCTCTTTCTGTCATAGAAAACGGGTCAGGGTTTCTACTTCCTTAAAATCGATCATCGGAAAGCGACGGCGAGGTTCATATCATTTGGCATGAGAGCTTTTGGTTCTCTAGAGTCAGATTCAATTCTGATTTTTTGTGATTTTGACAGTGGTTCTGAAAAATGATCATAACTTTTAATCCGGTTGTCAAAATAGTTATTATTACATATCAAATCAAACGGAATTTCGAGATCTACAATCTGTATGTTCATTGCGGAGCCAGATTTCATTGTTTTGATCACTTCACGAGGTGTTTAATTTTTCTGCGTAGTTTGATCTAAAAATACAGAATTTCAAATTTCAAATTCGAATTTCCATTGTTTTAGTTATCATTTTATCTTCTTATCTTATCTCATGATATCTTGTCATATCCTTTCATATCATCTCTTATCTCATCTTATCATAAATTATCTTATCTTATTTAATCTTATCTTATCGTATCCTTGTCTTATCTTATCGTATCTTTTCTTGTCTCATTTTATCTTATTTTATCCTTGTCTTAACTTATCATATCTTTTCTTATCTTATCATATCATTGTATTATCTCATCATATCATATCTCATCTTGTCATAATTATCTTATATTTTCTTATCTCATCTTATATTATCTTATCTTGCCATAACTTATCTCATCTTTTTTCTTATCTTATCTTATCTTTTTCTTATCTTATCTAATCATTATCTTATCTTATCTCATCTAATCTTATCTTATCTTATCTCATCTTATCTTATCTTATATCATCTTATCTCATCTTATCTCATCTTATCCTTACCTTATCTTGTCCTAACTTATCTTCTGTAAAAAAAGATAGTATAAGTTGATCTCCTTTTGTTTCCTTATCTCTAAATTTTATCCATTAGTTGTTTCCTTTCCTTATCTTCTCATAGTGTTGATTTGTTTAGATCTTTTGGTTGTTGCCTGAAAATTCCAGATTCGTTTATTAGTTTTAACAAGAACCGAAAGAGAAAACTAAGAGTGGTAAAAGGCAAGAGTGTGTGAGAAAATCAGAGGTAAAAGCCAAATATTTTGAGTGAAACACGAGAAAAATTGAGTGAACCTCAAACTTTGAGTGTAAACACGTGAGGGAGAGATTGTAAGGTCCTTCATTCTTTTTCTACTAATCTTATTCTCTTTCAAGTATGTCAAATAGTAATTCTAGTGGAGGAATGGCAGAAGGTGGTATGCTGAATTTACAAATGGAGGCGTTAGTGGGTGAATTTAAGAGAATGTTAGGAGAGGGCCTGGAACGATTGCATAAGAGGACTGATCGGTTTGAAATATGGGTAGAGCAACCTAGAGCTCCTATAGGACATCGAAGGGAAAGACGATCACCTAGGGTTAAGTATGAGGAAGAATTTGGGAACTACTTTGATGAAGAGGAGCGATATTCTCACATTGGCAAATTAGGCCATGGGGTTGGAGATAGGGGATTCCGACATGGAACTAGAGAATATAGGTTTGGTGAGAGGGTGGATAATAATTTGGGTTGCATTAAGATGAAGATACTATCATTGCAAGGCAAGAAAAAGTGATTCCGAAGAGGAGTCCATGCCACCAGTAGAGGATGCAAGTGACATCAAAGAACCGGTCGATGGGGAACTTTCAGTAAAAAGAAGAGCTCTTAGTGCCCTAGCCAAAGAAGATGAGAAGGTACAACGAGAAAATATTTTTCATACTAGATACATTGTTAATGATAAAGTGTGTAGTATGATTATTGATGGGGAAAGTTGTACTAATGTGGCTAGCACTTACATGGTGGAAAAACTAAACTTGCCTATATCAAAACATCCTAACCCATACATGCTGAAATGGTTGAGTGATTGTGGAGAAATTAAGGTGGATAAGCAAGTGTTAGTTTCTTTCTCTATTGGCAAGTACAATGATGAAGTTTTGTGTGATGAGCCAATGCAAGCAAGTCATCTTCTCTTGGGGAGGCCGTGACAATGTGATAGAAAAGCTCCTCATGACGGTTACAAAAATATATACTCTTTTGTGATTGATAAGAAACCCATTACTCTTGCACCTCTCACCCCAAATCAAGTGCAAGAAGATCAATTGAAGTTGAAAAGACAGAATGAAAAATAAAGAGAGATTGAGAATGTAAAGGAGAGAGAGAATGAGAAAATTCAAGAGTGTGAGAGTTCAAAAAAGGAATGGTTGAGAAAAAGAAGAGTGAAAAATAGAGAGTTGGCCGAGAGGAGTGAGAAAAATCAAGAGAGATTTTATGCAAGAGAGAGTGAGATTAAAAGAGCTTTGAGTTTCGACCGGCCTTTGCTTGTACTTTTGTACAAAGAGATTTTCTTATCCACTAACGAATTTAACCACTATTTGCCTAGCATTTTTTTATCTCTTTTGCAGCACTTTGAAGATGTATTCTCTGAGGAGAGGCCAAAAGTGTTGCCACCGATTAGGGAATTTGAACACCAAATTGACTTCGTACCCGGTGCTCCCATCCAAAATAAACCCGCTTATAGAAGATATCTGGATGAGACAAAGGAGCTCCAAAGACAACTGAGCAAGCTCATGGAAAAGGGGTATGCCCATGGAGGCATGAGCCCTAGTGTAGTTCTCGTATTGCTTGCGACTAAGAAGGAATGGACATGGACGATGTGCGTTGATCGTCGAGCCATAAATCACATCAGTGTAAAGCATCATCATCTCATTCCTAGATTAGTTGATTTTATGAAGGATTTACATGCCAAGTTCTGAGATAACATTGAAAGTAAGAATGATCAATATACTAAGCAAGCCAATAAGGGGAGTTTGAAGTTTGTTTTACAACCTGGAGTTTGGGTTTGGGAGCACATGCGTGATGAAAGGTTTCCTACACAATGGGAAATAAAATCGCTGCCTAAAGGGGATGGATGATTCCATATCCTTGCAAAAATCAATGACAATTCCTACAAGCTTGATCTTCCCAGTGAGTGCAATGTAAATGTTAAATTTTAATGTAACTAACTCGTTCCCATTTGATGTAGGTGATGATTTGAAGACATATCCTTCTCAAGCAGGAGGGAATGATGAGGATCCGGTTGCACAACCTCAAAGGATGGATCCATTACAAGTACCAAAAGGCCAAATCAATAGAGCTAGAGAAAAGAGGATGGATGAAGTACCTAATGGGAGTATGATGTGGATCATGACGTGGAGCACGACATCGAGTATTACATGGAGTATGCCAGCCTACATGTGGATCATGACGTGGAGCACGACATCGAGTATTACATGGAGTATGCCAACCCTAGGTGACCGTCTCTCCCTCTGATGCCTAATTGGAGCTCTAGGTGTCTCCACCCGTGTTTCCATCCGATCAATCCTCTCATGCACTCGTTCCAGCCCATCTCCTAACATTCTTTTCAACTCACCCATTATTGCCTCCATTTGTAACTTTGAGATGCCAACTTCTGCCATTCCTTCATTACCATTGTTGTTTGACATACTTGAAAGAATAAGATTAGAAAAAAATGGACCTCACAATCTCTTCCTCACGTGTTTACACTCTAAGTTTGAGGTTCACTCAATTTCTCTCGTGTTTCACTCAAAATATTTGGCTTTTACCCTCTGATTTTCTCACACACCCTTGCCTTTTACCACTCTTAGTTTTCTCTTTCGGTTCTTGTTAAAAACTAATAAATGAATCTGGAATTTTCAAGCAACAACAAAAAGACCTAAATAAATCAAACACTATGAGAAGATACAGAAAGGAAACAACTAAGGGATACAATTTAGAGATAAGGAAACAAAAGGAGATCAACTTATACTATATTTTCTTATTTCATCTTATATTATCTTATCTTGTCATAACTTATCTTATCTTTTTTTTCTTATCTCATTTCATCTGGAATTTGGGTTTGGGAGCACATGCGTGATGAAAGGTTCCTACACAAAGGAAAATATAATCGCTGCCTAAAGGGATGGATCATTCCATGTCTTTGCAAAAATCAATGACAATGCCTACAAGCTTGATCTTCCCGGTGAGTACAATGTAAATGTTAAATTTAATGTAACTAACTCGTTCCCATTTGATGTAGGTGATGATTTGAGGACATATCCTTCTCAAGCGGGATGAAATGATGAGGATCCGGTTGCACAACCTCAAAGGATGGATCCATTAAAAGTACAAAAGGCCAAATCAATAGAGCTAGAGAAAAGAGAATGGATGAAGTACTTAATGGGAGTATGATGTGGATCATGACGTGGAGCACGACATCGAGTATTACATGGAGTATGCCAGCCTACATGGAACATGACGTGCCGTATAACAGGACATCTTACATGACAACCAACATGGCAGCCGAGATGGAGCATGATATGGCATCCAACACGGCAGCCGACATGGAGATGACATGGCATCCTACATGGAATTACACATGGAGCATGATGTGGTGTTCAATATGGCTGTCCACATGGAGCATGACATGACATTTTAAATGATGACAAGGAAGCAAGACAACTTGGCAATCCTAACCTAAAAGTGGACAGGCAATATGAGTCTAATTAGAGCAAGACACCTTGGTAATCCTAACCTACAAGTGGACAGCCAATATGAATCTTTTGGGTGGACTACTAGTTCCTTATTTATAACAATTTATATTTCTTTATCTTTTACATTTAGTTTAGGTTATTTAAACACTTTAGGACTCTTTAGGCTTCTAGTTTTTCTATTTAAGTATGGTTTCACAATGTATTAAAAACAACTTTGATCAATATAAATTTTTTGTGAGAGTTTTCTCTTTGGTTCTTCTTAGAACTTTTCAGACTTATCAAGAATATTCTTGTGGCGTCTAAAACCTAGACTTATCACTCACTTTTCCTTCTTGTTCTTGAGTGTGGCGTCTAAACCATATCTTTGGTACTTTTTGAAGCATCAATTTGGGTTTTAGGTCTTATACCTATGGTTCTCTTTGTGTCATAGAAAATGGGTCAGGGTTTCTACTTCTTTAAAAAATCGATCTTTGGATTCTTGAATCATCATTGTTATCGGGTTTCATCACAAAGCGAAGGTGAGGTTCATATCAGCTGTTCATAGCACTACTCATTATTCTCCATTTGAGATTGTTTATGGATTTAATCTGCTCACTCCTATTGATTTATTACCATTGTCACCTAACAATTTTGTGAGTGTTGATGCTAATTCTATGGCAGATTTGGTGAAGTTACATAAGCAAGTTAAAGAGAGGATTGAAAAGCAAAATGCTCAAGTCGCTTCACGTGTAAATAAGGGACAAAAATCAAAGATTTTTCAGCCGGGAGATTGGGTTTGGGCATTTTCGTAAAGAGAGGTTTTCATTTCAAAGAAAGTCCAAGTTGAACCCAAAAGGCGATGTTCCTTTGCAAATTCTTGAAAGAATTAATGACAACGCATACAAAGTTGACATGCCAGGTGAGTATAATATTAGTGCTTCTTTTAATGTAGCTTATTTAAGTCCTTTTGATGTAGGTGGTGCATTAAATTCGAGGTCAAATCCTTTTGAGTAGAGGGGAAATGTTAAGGATAAACCTACACACCAAGTTCAAAGGATTCAACATCTTAAAGATGAGCGTGATCAAGAAGGCAAGGAGCGAGTTCAAGAGGTTTCTAGTCCAATTAGCATGCCTCAAGGACCAATAACAAGGTCGCGGTCTAAGAAGCTTCAACAAGCTAGTGAAGGTCTACAAGGACATCAAAACTTTAGGATAAGTGCAACACGAGTCCACTACAACTTGGTTCAAGTCCAAGCTATTAATGGGTTGGATTAAGTATGTAATGGGCCATTTTTACTTTACCTTTTGGGCTGAACGAAATTTCACTTTATTTGGAGTCCATTAGTTTTATTTTGCTTAATATAGTGTATTCTTAATTGTTATTTAAAATATAATTAGGTTAGTTTCCTATTCTTGGGTTTTAGGATTTTAGGAAACCTTTGTAAAGGCTATAAATATGCCTTGCTAAAATGTTTTTTAAGGGTCCAAAATTTTAATTAAGAAAAACCAAAAGGTTGTTTTGCTTTTATCTTTGTGTTCTTGAGTAGAATACATGCTTTAAGAAACATTCAAGTAGATTGATCACCTTCTTGTGGAGTGTTTCAAAACTGGAATTCAGAAATAAGTTTTCTTTATTCGAGTTCTTGATTATCTATCTAAGAAATCTATTTTTCTAACATTTTCTTAGGGGTTGTTGCCGAATTGGTTATTGGAGTTTTCACGTTAATGATTCATGGGTTCCTATACATAAAAGGGTTCTCAAGCTTATTCTTGGAGGTTCCATATCACATTCACAAGGCCCTAAACCCCACTTTAGTTTGTGACTTTAGACCCATCTCTTGCAATAATGTCATCTACAAATGCATTACCAAGATTCTCACTAAAAGAAAGAAGCCCTTGCTCCCCACCTCATTACACAGAATCAAAGTGCTTTCATTCTAGAAAGAAGGATAGCTGATAACATTTTCCTCTCACATGAACTTCTTAGGAACTAGAGTAGATCTTTGGGAATGCCAAGATGTGCATTTAAAGTGGATTTATAGAAAGCATATGGTAGTGTCAATTGGGTTTTAATTGGTAAAGCACTACAGTGTCTCAATTTCCCAGATCTCTTCATCTCTTGGATAATGGAGTGCATTTCCTCTCCTTCCTACTCTATTAAGATAAATGGGGAGCTACATGGTTACTTCACAGGAGCCAAGGGTATTAGGAAAGAGGACCCCATTTCCCCCTACCTACTTGTGATCGTTATGGAAGTCCTTACCGGCTTATTACAATTTGCAGCCTCGCATTCTGAGTTTCAGTACCATTGGAGGTTTGAGAAGCTAAAAATTGTGAACCTTTGCTTTGCTATTGACCTGCTTATTCTCTGCAAAGGGACTAAAGATCTCTTTCAATGCATCTCAGGTCTCCAACCCAACAAGCTAAAGAGCCAAATCTTCCTTTCAGGAGTCCCAGAGGAACACTAGTTGATATTCTATCTATTTTGGGCTTCCCTCAAGGGCAATTACCAATGAGATACTTAGGAATGCCCTTGATCACCTCAAAGTTATGCAAAAGTGACTGTCACTCACTAGTTGATAGAATTATAGAAAGAATCAGGTCATGGGATTCCAAGTTTCCTAGTTAAGCAGGAAGATTGCAACTCATTAAATTAGTTTTAATGGCTACGAAACCAAACACAATTCCAAATGGAGAGAAACTGCTAGAGAGAGAAGCTATCCCTTCTCTCTAGAAACCAGGTGAGGGTTTTCTGTTGCTCCTCCCAGGAGCTGAGCTTAGTTTCATAAATGGTGAATAATGCTCACTTTGAAACCAAGACTCAGCAAGGTTCGAAGATCACTCAGAAAAGTTCAGGTAAGATGATCTTTTAAGTCTCATGAAGCTGTTTTAAAGTTTAAAGGAGATGGAAGTTCGATGCTAGAAAACTCAGAAGTCAGAGTTGCTTTTACAGGTGCTTCTAAGGACAAAGAGCATGTTCAGAAGCAAACAAGCTTTCTCTTGTCTGAATAACTCAGGCAAATCACCAAGGGTTCTCTGGCCAAAGAAGGAGCACGAAGGAGAGATGAACAAGGGTGAAATCTTTTGTCCATTGGTCAATGAGGCTGTACTTGAGAGCCAATCAACTCCTTCCACCTCACCAATTCTAGCTAACCCTAGCTGTGCATGTAGTACAGACAATGACATACATTCTGACAAAAAAGTCAAAGGACAAAAGAAAAAGGAAAAAGGACACCTACTCTTGCATACATTGGGCAACAACAAAGATAAAACTTTGCTTGCAAGGACAGATAGCCTGCTCCAAAACCCAAAGCAAGGACAATCAGTCTTAATTGTGGCTGTACCTGAAGATAAAGGTGATTTGACATTGCCTTTGGCCAAGACATCCTTGGAGCACGTTTTAGGTACCCTTGTACTACCACCTAAGCATGGATATGACTCCTCCACGTCAGCTCCATCAAGGACAGCCTCTCTTAATTACAGTTGTACATGAACATAAAGGGGATTTGACCTTGCCTTCGCTCAAGACATCCTTGGAGCATGTTTCAGGTACCTTTGTCCTACCACCTAAGCATGGAAAGGACACCTCCACGTCAGCTTCATCTTCTCCAACAGCACAAAACCTCATTCTTCCATTTTTCTAGAATACAATCAAGTAGTTAAAGATCTTGAGTTATATGCTTTTACTCATGGGTTTAGACGAAATTGTGAGTATTATCCTTCCCCCAAACCTTTGAAACCTTTAAAGAATAAGGAGGAGGCTGCTAAGGGTATTTCTGAAACCCTTAAGGGCAACACTATCTACCATAAATTTTGTGAAGCTTCACCAAAAGCTCAACAAAAGGATGGATCTTGGGCTGATAAAGTTAAGAGAAACCAACCTAGTAGGTTTGAGCTTGAGTTTCAGGAGTCTACAATTTATGAAGAACATAGGGTCATTGTTAAGCTCCATGACTTTGTTACCAAAGACAACTTTGCCAAATGGGAGACTTGTTTGGTTGGCTATTTTGTGGGTAAAACAGCTCCATTACACTTTGTTAAGAGGGCTGCGTTGTAGCTTTGGAAAGGGAGAAGTCTCCTTGATGTTCAAGCTTCCAAAGGACTCTTCTGTTTTAATTTTGATAACTTAGAACACCGAGATTATTTCTTTAAAGATGGACCTTGGCATTTGTTAGGGAAACCTCTTATTCTTCAACCATGGGAGCCTACTGTCCAATTCACAAAGGAAAAGTTAGGTAAGATCCCCATCTGGTTGAAACTTTGGAATGTTCCCCTTGAGTTGAGAACTTCTAAATTTCTGAGCGACTTGCTAGTGCAGTGGGTAAACCCATATACTCGGATGACTTGACTGCAAAAGGAGTGAAAAGAGACTTCGCTAGAATCTGTGTTGAGATTTCAACCAAGTCAAGAATCCTTAAGCATCTTGATATTGATCTTGGAATTGAAGGATGGGATCCAACTGATGTTTTTGTAGAGTATGAGGGTCTACCAAAGAAGTGTGCCAAGGGTGATATCTTTGTTCTTTCATCCAGCAAGCTAAAACACATTCTCCTAATCCCCAAGCTTTTTTTTTCGGTAAAATAAAAAATTGTATAAACCGAAGAAGAAAACATACAAATATACAAGGGGCATACCCCAGGAAAAAGACACAAATAAAAAGGAACCAGCCAACACACAAGCTGGAGGCACCCAAACACTAACAGAAGATTACAAGTGATAACAGCCTAAAGAAATAGAAGAACCAAGCTTAATTGTCAAAAATAGAGGCATTCAATCCCCAGGCAAGCTGAATGGTTTTGTTATCTTCAGTCACAGAAAACCCTTTAAGACTCAAAAATCTACCTTTAATGGCATTTCTAATGCAAGCCAAGACCACTTTCTTGTCCCTCATTTTGCCCTCAAAGACTCGATTATTTCTCTCTCTCCAGATATGATAGACAAACGAGCTGAACATAAGCTTCAACATAAGGCTCAAGAAGTAACCTTTCCTAGCTTTCACAAGGAGCCAGGAGATAAGTTGATTCCAGTTCCTAGGAGAAGACACCAAGCCACACAAACCAACCAAATTCTGCCAAATAAAGCTAGAATAAGGGCAAGAAACAAACAGGTGTTCAGAGGATTCTGAAGGATGCAAGCAAAGAACACAACTACTAACATTGGAAAACCCAGGAGAGGAGGTCCAAGCAGCCAATCTATCCGCAGTTGCAAGCCTATTAAGAACAGCAAGCCAAGTAATAAAGCTATATCTGGGGATATGCTTCTTAAACCAAATAAGAGGAGCCCATCTCACTTTTTCACCAGCTGGAGCCAGTTTCCTATAAGTGTGCCCCACAGAGAAAAGACCAGAGGGAGAAAGAGTCCAAATCCAAGAGTCCAAAGAGGACTCTTTAGGAGGGGGAAGATGGATCTCTCTAATAGTGATAAGCTCATGGGAGTTAGAAATAGGCCAGTTCCAAGCTGCATTCTGGATCACTGAGCTGACCTTGGTAGTCCAATCCCAACCTGTACCAAAATAAATCCTAGGACCAAACCTTTGAGAAAGAGCCCCCAAAGGGTGCCAAGGGTCCAATAGAAGAGAGATCTGCTCCCCATTTCCCACAAGAGCTTTGCAATACCCAGCAAACTTGTCTCTGATTTTCAGAATTTTCCTCCAACTCCAAGAAGGATTAGTGGCAAGCTTAACCAAGAAGATAGAGCTCTTCTTGATCAAGAAAAACTTGCACCAATCCTTCCAAAGGGAAGCTTTATCCAAAGAGACCAGGAACCAGAAATGCTTAGCCACAGCCACTTCATTAGCTAGAGAGAGATCTCTAAGGCCCAAACCTCCTTGGGACTTATCAAGGCACAAGTCACTCCAAGCCACTTTAGCACCAGAATGCTTTACAGCTGAAGCGTTCCACAAGTAATTCCTAATAACCACCTTAATCATATTTAAGATTTTCTTGGGAAGAATAAATAAGCCAGCCCAGTATTGAAAGATAGCATAGAGCACGGATTTAACCAACTGTAATCTTCCAGCATAAGAAAGGTAGTTAGACTCCCAAGACTTCACCCTAGCTGTGATATGGTCTACTAGGGTGATACAATCTGTTTTTCTAAGCTTTGAGGAAATCAAAGGAACCCCCAAGTATCTCATAGGTAGCTCCCCAATGCTGAAATTGCACAAGTCCAGAATTGCTTGAGAAGTGGAAGGATGGACCCCAGACATGAAAATCTGACTTTTTTGTAGATTAGGTTGAAGACCAGACATGGCCTCAAACAAGTTTAAGCTCTCCATAATAAGATGAACAGAAGTAATATCACCCTTACAGAAGATAAAGAGATCATCAGCAAAGCACAAGTTAACAATACCAAGCTCCTTACACCTCCAGTGATAGCCAAAGTCCGCTTGATGAGAAGCATGCTTGAGAATACCAGAAAGAACCTCCATAACCAACACAAACAGATAGGGAGAGATAGGATCACCCTGTCTAAGCCCTTTAGCACCAGAGAAGAAGCCAGTCAACTCCCCATTGACCACAATAGAGAAAGAAGGAGAGGAGATACACTCCATCACACAGTTAGAGAAATGATCAGGAAACCCCAAGCAGTCAAAGATTCTCCCGATACTCTCCCAATTCAAGCTATCATAAGCCTTTTTTATATCAACCTTGAAAGCACATCTGGGACTATTAGAAGGCCTATGGTAACCTCTAACCAGCTCTTGAGATAAGAGGATGTTGTCAGCGATTCTCCTCCCTGGCACAAAAGCAGTCTGGTTGCTACTAATAAGATCAGGGAGCACTCTTTTAAGTCTATCAGCAAGCATTTTAGAAATGCATTTATAAACAACATTACAACAAGATATAGGCCTAAAGTCACCAACCTTAGAAGGATTGGGGACCTTAGGAATAAGAGCAATGGCAGTAGAGTTAACCTGTTTCAATAAAGATTGGGAGCTAAAAAACTCCAAAACAGCCTTAGTAACATCTTTGCCCACAACATGCCAACATCTTTTGAAGAAACCAGCAGAGAAGCCATCTGGACCAGGGGCTTTACTACTCCCCAAACTAAAGATAGTTGTGTGAACGTCTTCCTCTGTATAAGGGTGGTTGAGGATAGCTAAGTGAGCTTGAGAGAGCTTATTAGGGAGAATCTGAGAGAGAACACTCCAATCCACCTCCTGGTCAATGTGAGAAGTCCCAAGAAGATTCCTATAATAAGAAAGGATTTGATCTTTGATAGCCTGGTCATCAGTAATAAGGTCACCCTCCTCATTAACCAACTGATTAATTCTTGATCTGACTCTATTCTTCTTTAGTTTCTGAAAAAAGAAAGAGGAATTCTGATCACCCAAGGCAAGCCAATCAACTCTGCTTTTTTGCCTCAGAAAATCTTCTTCTGCATTCCTGAGCTTAGTGAAATCAGCTAATCTAATTTTCTCCTCCTCTTGAAGAGAGACAACACTAGGAGAGGCAATAAGGTCAGCTTGCACTTTAGAGAGGGCTTCTCTAGCCATAAGAGCCCTTTTAGAAATATCTGAGCAAAAAGAGGCATTAAATTTCTTAAGAGCAAATTTAACAGATTTAAGCTTCTTATAGAGACAAAACATGGCTGTCCCAAACACCTCAATCTCCCACGCATCCTTAAGAACAGCCCAGAAGCCTTCGAAATCCATCCAAAAATCAAAGAACTTAAAAGAAGGCTTAGGTCTTGCTGAGTTAGCCCTAAGCTGAATAATAATAGGAGAGTGATCAGAGATACCCGGGGTGTGAAAATGGCAAGAAGTAGCAGGAAACAACATAGCCCAATCACCGTTAACCAGGGCTCTATCGAGCTTGCGCATCTTGCTACCCTCACCAACTTGACCATTCCACCAGGTGAATTGACAGCCACTATAAGGGAGGTCGAGAACCTCCAAATGATCAAGACAAGAAGCAAAGTCAATTGAGCTATCATTCCACTTGAAATCACCACCACAATGCTCAATAGGCTTCAAAATAGCATTAAAGTCACCAAGAATTAGCCAAGGCTTCCCCTGACTTAATGTCTTATGAGAGCCAAGTTTTTCCCACAAAGGCTTCCTGGAGATAGCATCATTGGCTGCATACACCACAGAGACAAAGAAATCTGTCTTTTCATGGAGAATGGTTAGCTTACAAAACATAGCTTGATCAAAGGCATCAATTAGAAGAACATCCAAAATCTTGGGATCCCAAGCTAAAACAATTCTACCTTTGCTAGTAGGAGAATGGTTAGCAAAGGTAGCCCAATTGGGAAAAACAGATCTAGAAAGTCCAGCAAAATTATTACACTTGATCTTAGTCTCAACTAAAGCACAAAAAGATAATTTAAAGTCTTTACAAAGTTTTCTAACTTCAGCTTGCTTTAGAAGGCCATTAAGCCCTCTTATATTCCAAGAAGCTAAATTAATCATAAAAAGGGGGGGAGAGAGTCACCATTCTCAGGGGGAGCCTGAGTAACTTGATCAGCCAATAAGAAAAAGCCTTCAGCCGTTCGCTTCTTTTTCAACCTCTTCAAAGCTGATTTAGAGAGCTTGGGAGAAGGACCAGGTTGGATAGTGATATTGACAATTGAGGAAGCTTTGGGGGGAGCCAAACTCAATGTAGAGTCAGAAGAGGCTTGAGGCTCATTTTTATCCTCACAAGGCACAATGAGACCCTTACCCTTCCTTTTGCTAACCACCTGAGTCCATTCATTGACTTGGTCTTCCACATGGATGGTATTAAGAGGAAAGGGAGGAGAGATTTCACCCTTTGGCTCCTCATAAACCATAAGCTCCCTATTATCTTGGGGAGAAGAATCTTTGCTAGCGGTTTCTTCCTCACTAGCTAGATTATTCTTAGGGGCCACTTTAGCATCACAATCATGACCAAAGAGGCAACATTTAGCACATCTCTTAGGTAGACACTCATACTCCACCTCCACCACCACTGGATCCCATCCGTCAAGGCCAAGGTCAATGGTGAAAAACTTAATCAAATCAGAGGAGGCTGAAATTTTCACACAAACTCTAGCATAATCATGTCTATAACCAGAGGCAGTAGCATTGTCAGAGTGAGAAGGGATACCCACAGCACTAGCAATGTGACTTAGAGCTTCTTCAGTCCATAATTCAATTGGAACATTCCACAATTTAACCCAAATTGGAAGGGTTGAAAGTTTCTCCTTTGAGAATTTAACATTTGGCTGCCACTCTTGAAGCACAACAGGCCTACCTAAGAGGTGCCAAGGTCCATCTTCTAAGACTGAGTTTCTATCCTCCACAGAGCCAAATTTGAAATAGAAAAGGCCTCTGGCAGCCGAGACCTCCTGAATTCCTCTTTTAGCCCAAAGTTGCAAAGCAATTTTCTTAACTAAGTGTAAAGGAGCTGCCCTTCCAACAAAGTAGCCAACAAGGCAGCCTTCCCACCTAGAAAAATTCTCTTTAGTAATATAATCAGGAAGCTTAACTGTGACATTACCATTTTCCGTAAAGGAAGAGCTCACATAACCTAAGCTTAGCTTCTTTTTCATGTTACCTTTAACCTTTTCAGCCTATGAACCAGCCGGTTTCTCATGAGCAACACTCTTATTAGCTAAAAGGTCTTTATAAACTCTATTCTCATGCAGCTTTTCAGAAGAAGAAGTTGGGGAAGGAGGAGAAGAGCTCACCTTCTGTTTTCCATTAGAATCTTGTTTAGGAAAGAGAGAGATATCTCCAAGCTCAAACCCACGACCATGGCAGCCCTTGACATCTTTGGTAGAGGTCATATCCACCTTGTCACTCACAATCAAAGCTGAGGTTGAGCTAAGGGAGGAGAGAGGATCTGCCACCAGCTTTGGAACTCCACCCACGTTCACATCATTGTCATAGAAAAGAGAAATATCTTCTTTCTCTTTCCCTTCAATCAAAGCACCATCTACTTTCTCTTTCCCCTTAGACAAAGAAGCTGCCACCAGTCGCCCTAAGGGGCTGTCCACGTCATGATGGGAGAGAGGAGCCTTATCTAATAAAGAATTACCTTTTTGAGTGTCCTTTCCTTTATTTGAAAGGATAGTAGTAGATTGTTGACCAAGTTGAAGCTTGGGAGCTAGAGCCTCACTCTTCCCCAAGCTGACCACATCACACCCACTTGCCAAAAAGGAGCTGTCACCTCTCCCTTTTGATATGTTTGGCAGCTGCTTTTCCTCTTCTCCAAGCAAGATGATTTGAGACAAGCGTGATTTGTCTTCTATCAAAGGACACTCATCATTACCTTTGACAGAGAGGTAATGAGTATCATCTTCAACCTTTGGAGCTCTAGGCAAGCTGGTTGATCTCCGAGCACCACCTCTAGCTCCTCCTCTTATGCTACTTCTCTTTAGGCTTGAACGAAGTTGGTCTGAAAGAGTCAGCTCAAGTAAATTGCTCTGATTGTGATCAGAAGAAATAAAATTGTCTCTAAGCTTTGAATGATCAGAAATAATCTCTTTTGCAACTAATAAACTCGAAGCTTCCTTGGACTGAGCTTCTAACTTCCCAGACTCAACAAAACCACTCTCTGGTCCAAATTTCTTCGTATTAGAACCTTGCTTAAGAGCATTAAAACCAATAACATGGGCATTAGCTTCCCTAGCTCCCTTAGTAACCATATCATTCAAAACAGCATGGCCATTGAAAGACACTCCAAGCTTAGCTTGCCTACTAGCTGAATCTTTCTTAACACCACCTGAAACTTGCTTACCAACATCTGCAGCGTGCTTAATGTACTCATCATTAACCATTGTTAGAGGTCGTGGCCTCCCCTAAGGGAGGGAGAGGCAAAAACAAAAACCAGAATTCTAGAGAGAGGGGAGAGTTTCTCTCACTAAAAAAACAAAAACCAGCTAATTTTTGTCAGTATAGGTCCTAATCCCCAAGCTACAGCCCCATCTCTGCCTCAATCCAACCCTAGCTCCACCTCAAACTCCCCAAATCACTCCTCTCCCTCATCCCCCACACATTCCACCCCTAAATAATCCCCCATTTCTCCCTCACTTCTCCCAAACTCACATCCCTCAACCCATTTGGATGATGACAGTGGCTGGATTGAGATAAATCCAAGAGATCAAGGAAAAAAGTCAACTTAGAAGTCAGACTTGAATTGGCCTTAGTGCTAGACCAAGACATAGTTGAAGCTTCCCCACTAAGGGTGGAACCTATTGAGCACTCAACTGAGGAAGAAGAGGATAATCTTACTGTCGTGAGCAAGAACAAAGAGCTTTCCACCCCTTCTCCTTCTCTAAACACTCCCAGCTCAAGCAAAAGGAGAAAGAAGAAGAAGAAGAAGAAGAAGAAGAAGAAGAAGAAGAAGAAGAAGAAGAAGAAGAAGAAGAAGAAGAAGAAGAAGATCAATGGCACACCACACCCTGCAAATGGTAGAGATAAAGGAGTTGCAGCTAGTGGGGAAACCCACAACTCACACATTCATGTTTAATCTTGCTACTTGGAACATTAGGGGGCTCAATGACTCCTCAAAACAAGCTGCTGTGAGGAAGCTTTGTAAGAATTTCAATCTTTATCTTTGTTCTTTACTTGAAACTAAAGTGAAAAACTTTAAACTCACTAATCTTGCTAAGGCCATTTTTCCTAATTGAGAGATGGTAGCAAACTACAATTTTGCTGTAGGGGGTAGATTTGGGTTGCTTGAGACCCAAAAGTACTTGATGTAATAGTCTTGGATACTACTGACCAAGTTATATTTTGTAAGCTTACTATTAAGCATTCTAATGTTATATGTTATATCACATTCGTATATGCTTCAAATTCTAAAGTGATCAGGAAGAATCTTTGGGAAACCTTGTGCTCCCACCACTCACTCACTTCTCATGCCCCATGGCTTATCACCGGAGATTTTAATGTTATTGCCTCCCCTAGTTAGAAATCAGGAGGAGCTAAGGGATGTGATGAAGACATCTTTGACTTCAACAAATGCACTTTCACTATTGAGGTTGAGGACCTTGCATACTTAGGTTGTCAATTCATCACATGGTCAAACAAGCATCATGATGGAACCTTTATTATGTGTAAGCTGGATAAAGCCATGGCAAATATTCACTGGATGGACATGTTCCCCGACACAAAGTGTCTCTTTGCTCCTCCTAGTATCTCTGATCATAGTCCAATTGTCTTACAAATGGAGAAGGACTCCTATAAACGGATGAGGATCCGGTTGCACAAGCTCAAAGAATGGATCCACTTCACGTACAAAGAGGCCAAATCACAAAAGCTATAGAAATATAATGGCTGAAGCACTCAATAGGAGTATGACGTGGAGTGTGACGTGGAATATGACAACCTGCGTGGAGCATGGCACGGCATCCAACATGACAGTCGACATGGAGCATGATGTGGCATCCAACATGACATCCTACATGAACCATGACATGGCATCTAACATGGCAGCCGACATGGACCATGATGTGATACCCAACATGGCAGCCTACATGGAAAGGCATCCTACATGGCATTACACTTGGAGCATGATGTGGCATTCAATATGGCAGTCCACATGGAGCATGATATGCCATATTAAATGATGACAAGGAAGCAAGACACCTTGGCAATCCTAACCGAAAAGTGGACAGCCAATATGAGTCTTTTGGGTGGATTACAAGCTCCATATTTATTGCAATTAATATTTCTTTATCTTTTATATTTAGTTTAGGTTATTTAAACACTTTAGGAATCTTTAGGCTTCTAGTTTTTCTATTTAAGCATGGTTTCACAATGTATTAAAAAACTTTTATCAATATAATTTCTTTGTGAGAGTTTTCTCTTTGGTTCGTTTTAGAACTTTTCAGACTTATCAAGAATATTCTTGTGGCGTCTAAAACCTAAACTTATCACTCACTTTTCCTTCTTGATTCTTGAGTGTGGCGTCTAAAACCTAAACTTATCACTCACTTTTTCTTCTTGATTCTTGAGTGTGGCGTCTAAACCATACATTTGGTTCTTTTCGAAGCATCAATTTGGGTCTTAGGTCTTATACCTAAGGTTATCTTTGTGTCATAGAAAATGGGTCAGGGTTTCTTCTTCTTTAAAATCGATCATTGGGTTCTTGAACCATCATTGTTATCGGGTTTCATCCCAAAGCAACGGTGAGGTTTATATCATTTGGTATCAGATTCAATTCTGATTTTTTTTTCTGATTTGACGGTGGTTCTGAAAAAAGATCATAACTTTAGATTCGAGTGTCGAAATAGTCATGATTACATATCAAATCGAACGTATTTTTGAGATCTACAATCTGTACGTTCATTGTGAATCTAGATTTCATCGTTTTGATCACTTCAAGAGGTGTTTAAGTTTTCTGTGCAATTTCGTCTTAAAATTCACAATTTCGTCTTAAAATTCAGAATTTCAAATTTCAAATTCGAATTTCCATTGTTTTAGTTATCCTCTTATCATCTTATCATCTTATCTCATCATATCTTGTCATATCTTGTCATATCTTGTCATATCTAATCATATCATATCTTATCTCATCTTATCATAAATTATATTATCTTTTCTTATCTTATATTATCTTATCCTAGTCTTACCCATAACTTTTCTTATCTCACTTTATCTTATCTTATCATATATTTTCTTATCTCATCCTATCTTATATTATCTTATCATGGTCTTATCTTATCATATCATATCTCATCTTGTCATTATTATCTTATATTTTCTTATCTAATCTTATATTATCCTATCTTGTCATAACTTATCTTATCTTATCTTATCTTTTTTTCTTATCTTATCTTTTTCTTTTTTTCTTATCATCTTATCTTTTTCTTATCTTATCTTATCTTATCTTTTTATCATCTTATCTTATCTTATCTTATCTTATCTAATCATTATCTTATCTTATCTCATCTTATCTTATCTTATCCTTACCTTATCTTGTCCTAACTTATCTTCTGTAAAAACATAGAATAAGTTGATCTCCTTTTGTTTCCTTATCTCTAATTTTATCCATTAGTTGTTTCTTTTCCTTATCTTCTCATAGCGTTTGATTTGTTTAGGTCTTTTGGTTGTTTCTTGAAAATACCAGATTTGTTGGTTAGTTTGATCAAGAACCAAAAGAGAAACTAAGAGTGGTAAAAGGCAAGAGTGTGTGAGATCATTAGAGGGTAAAAGCCAACAAACATTGAGTGAAAACACGAGTGGAAAGAAAATTGAGTGAACCTCAATCTTTGAGTGTAAACACATGAGAGAGAGATTGTGTGGTCCATTTTTTTCTACTAATCTTATTCTCTTTCACGTCTGTCAAACAGAAATAGTAGTGGAGGAATGGCTGAAGGTGGTATGTTGAAGTTACAAATTGAGGCATTAGTGGGTGAATTTAAGAGAACATTAGAAGAAGGCCTGGAAAGATTGCATGAGAGGATTGATCGGGTCGAAACACGGGTAGAGCAACCTAGAGCTCCTATTGGGCATCGAAGGGAGAGACGATCACCTAGGGTTCAGTATGAGGATGAATTTGGAAATTACTTTGATGAAGATGAGCGATATTCTCACATGGGCAGATTAGGCCATGGGGTTGGAGATAGAGGTTTCCGACATGGAAATAGAGACGATAGGTTTGGTGAGAGGGTGGATAACTATTTGTCTAGCATTAAGATGAAGAGACCATCATCGCAAGGCAAGAATGTGGAAATCAAAAGTGATTCTGAAATGGAGTCCATGTGGACTGCCATATTGAACGTGGAAATCAAAAGTGATTTCCATATTGGACCCACTTGGGCTAGCAATACAAATCCAAGAATCAGTCCTATTCACTTGAGGCAAGGGAAGGTAGAGATTTCAGCACTATAGCCACACCTTTGAATGAGTTAGTTGAGAAAAATGTTGGATTTGTTTGGAGTGAGGCACAAGAACATGCCTTTATTGAACTTAAGGATATATTGTTTGGAGTGAGGCCGATAGAAATTTGGTTTCTATTTCAAATTCGGTCAGCACATGGCGATTGAAACAAATCAGCTTAGCCCACCTCACACAAGAATGTAATCTGCTGGAAATTAGAGAGCAAAATTCAGATTGATGCATCAAAGTATTAATTAAAATCTAAGTTGAATAGAGAGAGAAAATAGGAAAGAAAAATACAAAGGAAATGCAAGAAGGAAAATTTGAATACTTAAATTAGAAAAAGAAAAAGATGAAGTTTAAAGAATGAGAATTAATGGAGTTTTCGCCTAAGGGAGAGGGCTGCCAGAGAGATAAAACAAAGAGAGAATGACAGTTAAAACAAGCTAGATGAACAAACACAGGATTTTAGAGGGAGAAGCTCTCCCTTCTCTCTAGAAACTAGGTGAGGCTTTTATGTTGCTCCTCCTCTGGGAGGAGCTGAGCTTAGTTTCTAAAATGGTGAATGATGCTTATTTTGAAACCAAGACTCAGCAAGGTTCAAAGATCAGTAAGAAAAGTTTGGGTAAGATGAGCTTTCAGTCTCATGAAGATGTTCTAAAGTTTAAAGGAGATGGGAGTTTGATGCTGGAAAACCCAGAAGTCAGAGTTGCTTCTAGCTCTTCCTTGGAGGAATCTCCAAGTTTGGACAAGATTTTAGCTATGGAGAACAAAGAAGTTGGTGAGAAGAAGGTGTGTGTTCGTGTACTAAATGTGGCAGAAGCACTTGATGCTCGTATTAATGGAGATGACGAGGAGCATGCTACTTGTTTTGGCACCTTTAGCTACAACCTTAACTCACCAAATAAGGGAGGAAAGGTCCAAATGGCCATTAATGGCAATGATGAGGCTGCTTCTAGCTCTAATGAGGAGCAAATCAAAGGTTTGGATGAGCTCTCAATGTCTTGTGGGCACATTTCTTTGGTCCCTTCTTCTCAGGTACAGAATGACTTGTTATTACTGGATTCTAGTGCTTTAAGGGTTCCTTCATCATTTGGTGGAGCCCCATGTCTTGTAAATGAAGCTTTTACAGATGCTTCTAAGGACAAAGAGCATGTTCAGAAGCAAACAAGCTTTCTCTTGTCTGAAAAACTCAGGCAAATCACCAAGGGTTCTCTGGCCAAAGGAGGAGCACGAAGGAGAGAGATGAACAAGGGTGAAATCTTTTGTCCATTGGTCAATGAGGCTGTACTTGAGAGCCAATCAACTCCTGCCACCTCACCAATTCTAGCTTGGAGCATGTTTTGGGAACCTTTGTACTACTACCTAAGCATGGAAAGGACACCTCCACGTCAGCTTCATCTTCTCCAACAGCTCGAAAACCTCATTCATCCATTTTTCCAGAATACAATCAAGTAGTTGATGATCTTGAGTTATATGCTTTTACTCAGGGATTTAGACGAAATTTTGAGTATTATCCTTCCCCCAAACTTTTGGAACATTTAAAGAATAAGGACGAGGCCGCTAAGGGTATTTCTGAAACCCTTAAGGGCAACACTATCTACCATAAACTTTGTGAAGCTTCACCTAAAGCTCAACAAAAGGATGGATCTTCGGCTGATAAAGTTAAGAGAAACCAACCTAGTAGGTTTTAGCTTGAGTTTCAGGAGTCTACAATTTATGAAGAACATAGGGTCATTGTAAAGCTCCCTGACTTTGTTACCAAAGACAGCTTTGCCAAATGGGAGACTTGTTTGGTTGGCTATTTTGTGTTAAAACAGCTCCTTTACACTTGGTTAAGAGGATTGCGTTGCAGCTTTGGAAGGGAGAGGTCTCCTTGATGTTCAAGCTTCTAAAGGACTCTTCTATTTCAAATTTGATAGCTTAGAACATTGAGATTATTTCTTTAAAGATGGACCTTGGCATTTGTTAGGGAAACCTCTTATTCTTGAAACATGGGAGCCTAATGTCAAATTCACAAAGGAAAAGTTAGCTAAGATCCCCATTTGGGTGAAACTTTGGAATGTTCCCCTTGAGTTGAGAACCTCTGAAGCTCTAAGCTACATTGCTAGTGCAGTGGGTAAACCCCTATACTCGGATCACTTGACTGCAAAAGGAGTGAAAAGAGACTTCGCTAGAATCTGTGTTGAGATTTCAACCAAGTCAAGAATCCTTAAGCATCTTGATATTGATCTTGGTATTGAAGGATGGGATCCAATTGATGTTTTTGTAGAGTATGAGGGCCTCCCAAAGAGGTGTGACAAGTGTGATATCTTTGGTCATGATTGTGATTTCATCCAGCAAGCTAAAACACTTTCTCCTAATCCCAAAGCTACAGCCCCATCTCTACCACAATCCAACCCTAGCTTCACCTCAAAATCCCCAAATCACTCCTCTCCCTCATCCCCCACACATTCCACCCCAAAACAATCCCTCATTTCTCCCTCACTTCTCCCAAACACCACTCCCTCAACCCATTTGGATGATGACAGTGGCTGGATTGAGATTCAATCCAAGAGATCAAGGAAGACAATCAACTCAGAAGTGGGACTTGAATTGGCCTTAGTGCTAGACCAAGACATAGTTGAAGCTTCCCCACTAAGGGTAGAACCTATTGAGCACTCAACTGAGGAAGAAGAGGATAATCTTGCTGTCGTGAGCAAGAACCAAGAGCTTTCCACCCCTTCTCCTTTTCTAAACACTTCCAGCTCGAGCAAAAGGAGAAAGAAGAAGAAGAAGAAGAAGAAGGTCAATGGCACACCACACCCCGCAAAGGGTAGAGATAAAGGAGTTGCAGCTAGTGGGGAACCCCACAACCCACCCATTCATGTTTAATCTAGCTACTTGGAACATTAGGGGGCTCAATGACTCCTTAAAACAAGCTGCTGTGAGGAAGCTTTGTAAGAATTCCAATCTTTCTCTTTATTCTTTACTTGAAACTAAAGTGAAAAACTTTAAATTCACTAATCTTGCTAAGGCCATTTTTCCTAATTGGGAGGTGGTAGCAAACTACAATTTTGCTGCAGGGGGTAGAATTTGGGTTGATTGGGACCCAAAAGTACTTGATGTAATAGTTTTGGATACTACTGACCAAGTTATATTTTGTAAGCTTACTATTAAGCATTCTAATGTTGTACGTAATAGTTTTGGATACTACCTTAAGAAAGCCTATGATAGTGTGAACTGGTCACTAATAGGTAAAGTTTTTCAATGCCTTGACTTTCCAAATGTTTTCATTTCTTGGGTCATGGAGTGCCTTCTTCTCCCTCATACTCAGTGAATATAAATGGTGAGCTGCATGGTTACTTTAGGAGTGCTAAAGGAATTAGACAATGGGATCCAATCTCTCCTTACATCTTTATGATCATCATGGAGGTCTTGACAGGGATCTTGAGCTTTGAAGCCAAACACTCAGAGTTCCAGTTCCATTGGAGGTGCAAAGAGCTTAACTTAGTTACTCTATGCTTTGCTGATCACCTACTCTTATTCTGTAAAGGAGACAAAAACAGCATGCATGTGCTTAAGGAAGGTTTGGCCATTTTCCAAGAGCTATCAGGGCTTCAACAAAAAATTTCAAAGAGTCAACTGTTCTTATCAGGGGTGAGCCCAGAGATGTCTTCTATCATTCATGCTGAACTGGGTTTTACAGAAGGGTCTCTTCCAGCTAGATATCTTGGTGTCCTCATTACAACCAAACTTACCAAATCAGATTGTCAAGGTTTGGTTGACAGACTCACTATGAGAATCAGGTCTTGGGAATCAAAGTATTTGTCTTATGCAGGAAGACTCTAACTTATCAAGACTGTTCTTATGGCTATGGTCAACTTTTGGAGTGGTCTCTTCATTCTCCCTAAAAAGTGGTGAAGGCAGTCCAATGCTTGGTAAGAAATTTTCTATGGAATGGCCAAGATACTAAAGCTTCTAGGGCCAAGGTAGCTTGAGCAGACCTATGTTTTGACAAGGTACAAGGTGGGTTGGGCCTTAGGGATTTGGTTCTAGCTAATGAAGTTGCTATAGCCAAACACTTATGGTTCTTGCTACTCCCTTCTAAAAGATCACGTTGGAAAGATTGGTGTCAAACATACCTAATCAGAAAGAGTTCAATTTTCTTGGTTTCCATTCCTTCTAACCCATCTTGGGTTTGGAGAAAGCTTCTCAAGCTCAGGAGCAAGCTTCTGCCCTTTTCCTCTATAACTATTGGAGATGGTACTACTGTGAAGCTTCTTACAGATAATTGGCATCCTCTAGGTGTCCTTTGGGCCAGATTTGGGTAAAGACTTTCGTCAGGAACTTCTTGGACTATGGACTCTATGGTGAGTGTTGTCATTCAAGACAATCAATGGCATTGGCCAACTTCAAACACCTTTGAGCTTCTTGAGATTAGAAGTGTTCCAATTCCTCCTCCCCAAGCTCAACGACAAGATGTTTGGAAATGGAGTTCAAGTCAGAATGGAAATTTCTCCCTAAGTCTAACCTATAAGGCATTGTCCCCTACAAGACAACCGGTTAAGTGGGCAAAGGTGATATGGTTTTCTAAACACATCCCAAGGTGTAGCTTTATCTCTTGGTTGGCTTTTAGAAACAAACTTGGCACTAGAGATAGGGTTGCACAATGGGACCAAACCCCAGGGTTTTGTTCTGATTGTGTGTGTTGTGTTGGCTATCAGGAGACACATGAGCATCTTTTTGTCAATTTTTGTTATTCAGCTAGAGTATGGGCCACACTTGTGAACAAATGTGATCTACACTGCCAGGTTAGGAATTGGGATCAGTTTGTAGATTGGATGCTAACTAATGCAAAAGGGAAGTCACTTAGAGGAGTCCTAGTTAAGCTAGCTTTTACTTCCTTCATCTATTATATATGGAGAGAAAGAAATGCAAGGATTTTTTAAGGCAAAATCAGAGATTCCAAAATCCTAACTGAAGCTATTTCACAATTAGTCAGATTAAGGCTTTGGGATTCGAAGTGTTTTGGCACTAATGATACTAATCTACATTTATTGGATAGATGGGGTCTTAACCCAAGCATTTTGTAAACCTTGGCTGTCTTATGAAGCATTGATATCTAATTTCAATACTTTACATATTACCAGTTTAATTTGCGTGCAGATCTTAAGCCTCTAATTAGGCTCTAATTTTGTATTTCCTGGGGTATGCCCCTTGTACATGTGTAAGTATTTTTTGGTTTATACAATTTGTTTATCAAAAAAAAAAAGAATGACAGTTAAAAGGAGGATTTGTGAATTGAAATAAAATGGGGAAGGAGGGAGTTGTGGGTGGTTACAGGGGAGGGGTTCGTGCAAAGGAGATGGAGAATGGAGTAGATATGCTAGGGTGTATACACAAATGGTGTGAGTGGGGGGGGGGNGGGGGGGGGGGGGGGGGGGGTTTAAATTACAAAATTACCCATTAATTCTTTGGGGTATTACATAATAAATGTCCGAACGAGAGAGTTATGATGCTGCAAGATGATGGTGAGATTGAGATCGATGATAAAGATGACAATAAATCTATGTTGTCATTAGAGGATGAGGATAATGACGAGTGTGCTGTACAAAGAGAATTAGTTGTTGCAAGGAGAGCTCTATGTGTGCAAATCAAAGAAAATGATGAGGTGCAGCGAGAAAACATCTTCCGTACTAGATGCCATGATCAAAACAAGGTATGTAGTACGAGTATTGATGGAGGTAGTTGTACTAACGTTGCTACTACAATGGTGGATAAATTAGGACTGCTAACAACAAAACATCCCCGACCCTACAAGTTGAAATGTCTGAATGATAAAGGTGAGGTAAAGGTGGAAAAGCAAGTGTTACTCTCATTCCAAATTGGTAAATATGAAGATGATGTGTTTTGCAATGTAATATCGGTGCGAGTTGGACACTTGTTGTGGGGAAGGCCATGGAAACTTGATAGACGAGTGAAGCATGATGGGTTCTCTAATCAGTACTATTTTGAACACACTCAAAAGTTGATTACTCTTGTTCCAATGACACAAAATCAGATTTACGAATATCAAGTAAAGTTGCAAAAAGAGAGTGATCAAAAGAAAGAGAGTGAACAAAATAAATGGAGTGAACAAAAGACAGAGTGAAAACGAGCATGAAAGTCAGAGAGAGGTAGAGAAAAATGAGGGGAAAGGAATTGAGAGAAAAGCAAAAGAGGGCATTAAAGCCATAGTGAGTGCGAGAGAGGAAAAGTTCAATTACATTACAAATAAAAGTGAGATCAATAAAGCATTATTTTCACAGGAACCCCTTATTGTACTTATGCAACTCTTTTATGTACTAATGATTTCGCCGGTTCTTTGCCGAGAAATATTGTTTCAGTTTTGCAGGTGTTTGTGATTCACAACGGTCATGAGTACTTGAAGCATTTAAAGGAGCAAGACAAGCTGAATAAAATACATGCTCGTTGGGTGGAGTTCATTGAAACATTCTCATATATCATTCGGTACACACAAGATGGAAAGAGGAAGGCTGAATTTCATTAAGCAAATACGTGAGAAGGCAAAACTCAATATTGAGAAGAGAACGTGATATGAACCCTACCGACGATTTACGATGAAACTCGATAACAATGATGGTTCAAGAACCCCAAGAACGTGAAAGACAAGATTGTTGAGCCTTAACCCGTTATCTAGCAAGATAAGAACTAAGACTACGAAGGATAGAAACGCCACACCAAGAAACCTAAGGATCACTCAAGAATC
Organism: Datisca glomerata; assembly: GCA_003255025.1. Classification (NCBI taxonomy): domain Eukaryota; kingdom Viridiplantae; phylum Streptophyta; class Magnoliopsida; order Cucurbitales; family Datiscaceae; genus Datisca; species Datisca glomerata. Next base: position 361,821 of record QANY01009501.1, read on the forward strand.
AAGGTGATAAGTTTGATTGTTTGAACGCCACAAGACTAACTTGATAAGTTCAAAGAGTTTTTTCAAGAACAAAGAGGACACACCTCACAATAACATAAACTTGTTTTCAATATTCATAACATGATTACAAATTTCGTGGGTACTACGTTTTATACTTGGAACAACCCTCCAAGAATAGGAAAAGCATTAATTTTAGCTTTGAAACAATACCAACATTAAAGTAAATAAGTTCCCACGTTTTTAGACATTTTTTGACTACTAATAATAAGTAAATATCACTAATTGACTATGAACAATGTATTTAAGCATAATCAATCCAAGCTAAATTCATCCCCCTATTTAATAGCTTTGAAAATAGTCCAATTCATGCCCTTCCATGGCCTTATCTTGATGAACACGTTTTTGTAGGTTCATTATCCTTTTCAATTGCTTTTGTATGATAGTTAGACTCTTCAATGGCCTTGATGACATGGATAAAGCCTTGATGTTCATGTGGACCTACAATGGGCTTAACTTTTTCAGAATCATTCCAATTCTCTTGAATCAGCCCAATAGTGCTTTCTTGAAATTTTGGGCTCTAAGTCTTGTAATTGGACCACCAGAAATGATAAAAGATCTTGTGCAAGTTCTGCTACATTCCCGCGTGTATGCTCAGCCCCACGTCCATTTTCAGCTCCTAGTTTTGCATCAGAACAGAGCAAAACTAGGAGCTGGTTTTGATCCCGGAGATTGGCTTTGGGTGCCTCCATCTTGTGTGTTGGTTGGTTCCTTTTTTTTTCATTTGCCTGGGATATGCCCCTTGTATATTTGTATGTTTCTTCTTCCGTTCATTCAAAATTTTAATTTACCAAAAAAAAAAGATTGGGTTGGGGTGCACATAAGAAATGAACGGTTTCCAGGGCAAAAACATTCCAAGCTGCTACTAGAGGGGATGATCCATTCCAAGTCCTTGCAAGACTCAATGACAATGCCCTACAAGCTAGATCTTCTCGGTGAGTACAACAATAGTATGACTTTTAAGTGACTGACTTGTCTCCATTTGATGTAGGTGATGATTTGAGGATAAATCTTTCTCAAGAGGGAGGGAATGATGAGGATCCGGTTGCACAAGCTCAAAGGATGGATCCACTTCAAGTACCAAGAGGCCAAATCTCAAAAGTTAGAGAAAAAAGAATGGTTAAAGCACTGAATAGGAGTATTACATGGAGTATGACAGCCTACATGGAGCATAACGTGTTGTATAACAAGACATCCTACGTGGACCATGGCATGGCAACCAACATGGTAGCCAACATGGAGCATGATGCGGCATCCAACATGGCAGCCTACATGGAGATGATGTGGCATCCTACATGGCATTACACATAGAGCATGATGTGGCGTTCAATATGGCAGTCTGCGTGGATCATGACATGGAAGCAAGATAACTTGGCAATTTTAGCCTAGAAGTGGAGAACCAATAGGAGTCTATTAGAGCATGGCACCTTGGCAATGCTAACCTATAAGTGGACTTCCTTGGAGCACGTTTAGGTACCCTTGTACTACCACCTAAGCATGGATATGAATCCTCCACATCAGCTTCATCAAGGACAGACAACCTGCCCCAAAACTCGAAGCAAGGACAGTCCTTCTTAATTACGGTTGTACCTGAACATAAAGAGGATTTGACGTTGCCTTTGCTCAAGACATTCTTGGAGCGTGTTTCAGGTACCTTTGTACTACCACATAAGCTTCGTCTTATCCTACAGCTTGAAAACCTCATTCTTCTATTTTTCCAGAATACAATCAACTAGTTGAAGATCTTGAGTTATTTTCTTTTACTTAGGGGTTTTAGACGAAATTGTGAGTATTATCCTTCACCCAGAAGACCTTTGAAAACTTTAAAGAATAAGGAAGAGGCAACTAAGGGTATTTCTGAAACCCTTAAGGGCAACACTATCTACCATAAACTTTGTGAAGCTTCACCTAAAGCTCAACCGAAGTATTGATCTTGGGCTGATAAAGTTAAAAGAAACCAACCTAGTAGGTTTGAGCTTGAGTTTCGGGAGTCTACAATTTATGAAGAACATAGGGTCATTGTTAAGCTCCCTGACTTTTGTTACCAAAGAAAGCTTTGTCAAATGGGAGACTTGTTTGGTTGGCTATTTTGCGGCTAAAACAGCTCCATTACACTTGGTTAAGAGAATTGCGTTGCAGCTTTGGAAAGGGAGAGGTTTCCTTGATGTTCAAGCTTCCAAAGGACTCTTCTATTTCAAATTTGATAACTTAGATCACATAGATAATTTCTTTAAATATGGACCTTGGCATTTGTTAGGGAAGCCTCTTATTCTTCAACCATGGGAGCCTAATGTCAAATTCACAAATGAAAAGTTAGCTAAGATACCCATTTAGGAAAACTTTGGAATGTTCCCCTTGAGTTATGATGAGGATCCGGTTGCACAAGCTCAAAGGATGGATCTACTTCAAGTAGCAAGCGGTCAAATCAAAAGAGCTAGAGAAAAAAGAATGGCTGAAGCACTCAATATGAATATTATGTGGCATATGGCAGCCTATATGGAGCATCGCGTGGCATCCAACATGGAAGCCTGCATGGAGTATTCTATGGCATCCATGGCAGCCCACATGGGGCATGATGTGGCATCCAACATGATATCCTTGATAGAGCATGATGTGGCATCCAACATGACAGCTTTCGTGGAGCATACTGTGGAATAACACATGGCAGCCCACATGGAGATGACGTGCATCCTACATGGCATTCCACCTGGAGCATGATGTAGCATTCAATATGGTAGTAAAGGATGGATCCACTTCAAGTAGCAAGCGGTCAAATCAAAAGAGCTAGAGAAAAGGGAATGGCTGAAGCATTCAATATGAGTATGACGTGACATATGGCAGCCTACATGGAGCATGGCGTGGCATCCAACATGGGAGCCTGCATGGAGTATTCTGCGGCGTCCAACATAGCAGCCTGCATGGAGCATGATGTGGCATCCAACATGATATCCTTGATGGAGCACAATGTGGCATCCAACATGGCAGCTTTCGTGGAGCATGATGTGGCATACTGTAGCAGCCCACATGGAGATGACTTCGCATTCCACATGGCATTCCACATAGAGCATGATGTGGCATTCAATATGGCAGTCCACATGGAGGATGATGTGGCATTCAATATGGCAGTCCACATGGAGCATGACATTTTAAATGATGACAGTGATGCAAGATAAATTGGCAATCCTAACCTAGAAGTGGACAACCAATAGGAGTCTATTAGAGCATGACACTTTGGCAATCCTAACCTATAAGTGAATAGCCAATAGAAATCTTTTAGGTGGATTTACTAGTTCCTTATTTACTGCAATTAATATTTCTTTATCTCTTGTGTCATAGAAAACGGGTCAGAGTTTCTTCTTCTTTTATAATTGATCCTTGGGTTCTGAAGCATCATTGTTATCGGGTCTCATCGCAAAGTGACGGTGAGGTTCATATCAAGTTGAGAACTTCTGAAAATCTAAGCTACATTGCCAGTGCAGTGGGTAAACCCCTATACTCGGATCACTTGACTACAAAAGGAGTGAAAAGAGACTTCGCTAGAATTTGTGTTGAGATTTCAACCAAGTCAAGCATCCTTAAGCATCTTGATATTGATCTTGGTATTGAAGGATGGGATCCAATTGATGTTTTTGTAGAGTATGAGGGCCTACCAAAGAAGTATGACAAGTTAAGTTTGATATCTTTGGTCATGATTGTGATTTCATCCAACAAACTAAAACACATTCTCCTAATCCTCAAGCTACATCCTCATCTCTCCCTCAATCCAACCCTATCTCCACCTCAAACTCCCCAAATCACTCATCTCCCTCATCCCCCACACATTCCACCCCTAAACAATCCTCATGTGGAGCATGATGTAGCATCCAACATGGCAGCCAACATGGAGATGATGTGACATCCAACATGGCATTGCACATGAAGCATGATGTGACCTTCAATCTGATAGTCCACATGGAGCAAGACATGACATTTTAAATGATGACAAGGAATCAAGAAAACTTAGAAATCTTAACCTAGAAGTGGACTGCTAATAATAATGTATTAGAGCATGACACATTGGTAATCCTAACCTAGAAGTAGACAGTCAATATGAGTCTTTTGGGTGGAATACAATTTTCATATTTATTGCAATTAATATTTTTTTATCTTTTAAATTTAGTTTACGTTAGTTAAACACTTTAGGACTCTTTAGGCTTCTAGTTTTTTATTTAAGCATGGTTTCACAATGTATTAAAGAACTTGGTTCAATATAATTTATTTGTGAGAGTTTTCTCTTTGGTTCTTCTAAAAATTTTTTAGAATTATCAAGGATATTCTTGTGGCGTCTAAAACCTAGATTTATTACTCACTTTTCCTTCTTGTTCTTGAGTGTGGTGTCTAACCCATACCTTTGGTTTTTTTTCGAGGCATTAATTTGGGTCTTAGGTCTTATACCTAAGGTTCTCTTGTGTCATAGAAAACGGGTCATGGTTTCTTCTTCTTTTATAATTGATCCTTGGGTTCTGAAGCATCATTGTTATCGGGTTTCATCGCAAAGCGACGGTGAGGTTCGTATCATTTAGTATAAAAGCTTTTGGTTCTCTAGGTTCGTATCTTCACGAAAGGACAGTTTTCTTTGTCTTTGTGGTGTATGCAGCCAATGAAGCTATCTCCAGGAAACCTTTGTGGGAAAAGCTTGGCTCCTATAAGACTGTAAGTCAGGGGAAGCCCTGGCTAAATCTTGGTGACTTTAATGCTATTTTGAAGCCTATCGAGCATTGTGGTGGTGATTTCAAGTGGAATGATAGCTCAATTGATTTTGCTTCTTGTCTTGATCATTTGGAGGTTCTCGACCTCCCTTACAGTGGCTGTCAATTCACCTGGTGGAATGGTCAAGTTGGTGAGGGTAGCAAGATGTGCAAGCTCGATAGAGCCTTGGTTAACGGTGATTGGGCTATGTTGTTTCCTGCTACTTCTTGCCATTTTCACACCTCGGCTATCTCTGATCACTCTGCTATTATTATTCAGCTTAGGGCTTAGTCAGCTAGACCTAAGCCTTCTTTTAAGTTCTTTGATTTTTGGATGGATTTTGAAGGCTTCTAGGCTGCTCTTAAAGATGCTTGGGAGATTGATGTGTTTGGGACAGCCATGTTTTGTCTCTATAAGAAGCTTAAATCTGTTAAATTTTCTCTTAAGAATGTTAATGCCTCTTTTTGCTCAGATATTTCTAAAACCGCTTTTATGGCTAGAGAAGCCCTTTCTAAAGTGCAAGCTGACCTTATTGCCTCTCCTAGTGTCGTCCCTCTTCAAGAGGAGGAGAAAATTAGATTTGCTGATTTCACTAAGCTCAGGAATGCAGAAGAAGATTTTCTGAGGCAAAAAAGCAGAGTTGATTGGCTTGCCTTGGGTGATCATAATTCAGAAACTAAAGAAGAATAGAGTCAGATCCAGAATTAATCAGTTGGTTAATGAGGAGGGTGACCTTATTACTGATGACTAGGCTATCAGAGATCAAATTCTTTTTTATTATGGGAATCTTCTTGGGACTTCTCACATTAATCAGGAGGTGGATTGGAGTGTTCTCTCTCAGATTCTCTCTAATAAGCTCTCTCAAGCTCACTTAGCTATCCTCAACCACCCCTATACAGAGGAAGACATTCACACGACTATGTTTAGATTGAGGAGTAGTAAAGCCCCTGGTCCAGATGGCTTATCTGCTGGTTTCTTCAAAAGATGTTGGCATATTTTGGGCAAAGATGTTACTAGGGCTGTTTTGGAGTTTTTTAGCTCCCAATCTTTATTGAAACAGGTTAACTCTACTGCCATTGCTCTTATTTCTAAGGTCCCCAATCCTTCTAAGGTTGGTGACTTTAGGCTTATCTCTCATTGTAATGTTGTTTATAAATGCATTTCTAAAATGCTTGCTGAAAGAATTAAGAGAGTGCCCCCTGATCTTATTAGTAGCAACCAGACTGCTTTTGTGCCAGGGAGGAGAATTGCTGACAACATCCTTTTATCTGAAGAGCTGGGTAGAGATTACCATAGGCCTTTTAATAGTCCTAGATGTGCTTTCAAGGTTGATATAAAAAAGGCTTATGATAGCTTGAATTGGGAGAGTATCGGGAGAATCTTTGACTACTTGGGGTTTCCTGATCATTTCTCTAACTGTGTGATGGAGTGTATCTCCTATCCTTCTTTCTCTATTGTGGTCAATGGTGAGTTGACTGGCTACTTCTCAGGTGCTAAAAGGCTTAGACAGGGTAATCATATCTCTTTTTTTGGTAAACGGGTAATCACATCTCTCCCTATCTGTTTGTGTTGGTTATGGAGGTTCTATCTGGTATTCTCAAGCATGCTTTTCATAAAGCTGACTTTGGCTATCATTGGAGGTGGGAGCTTGGTATTGTTAACTTGTGCTTTGATGATGATCTCTTTATCTTCTGTAAGGGTGATATTACCTCTGTTCAACTTATTATGGAGAGCTAAAACTTGTTTGAGGCTATGTCTGGTCTTCAACCTAATCTACAAAAAAGTCATATTTTCATGTCTGGGGTCCATCCATCCACTTCACAAGCAATTATGGACTTGTGCTATTTCAGCATTGGGGATCTTCCTATGAGATACTTGGGGGTTCCTTTGATTTCCTCAAAGCTTAGAAAAACAGATTGTATCACCCTAGTAGGCCATATCACAGCTAGGGTGAAGTCTTGGGAGTCTAACTACCTTTCTTTTGCTGGAAGATTACAGCTGGTTAAATTCGTGCTCTATGCTATTTTTCAATACTGGGCTGGCTTATTTATTCTTCCCAAGATGATCTTTAATATGATTCAGGTGGTTATTAGGAATTACTTGTGGAACGTGTCAGTTGTTAAGCATTTTGGTGCTAAAGTGGCTTGGAGTGAGGTATGCCTTGATAAGTCCCAAGGAGGTTTGGACCTTTGAGATCTCTCTCTAGCTAATGAAGTGGATGTGGCTAAGCATTTCTGGTTTCTGGTCTCTTTGGATTATGCTTCCCTTTGGAAGGATTGGTGCAAGTTTTTCTTGATCAAGAAGAGCTCTATCTTCTTGGTTAAGCTTGCCACTAATCCTTCTTGGAGTTGGAGGAAAATTCTGAAAATCAGAGAAAAGTTTGCTGGGTATTGCAAAGCTCTTGTGGGAAATGGTGATCAGATTTCTCTTCTCTTGGACCCTTGGCACCCTTTGGGGGCTCTTTCTCAAAGGTTTGGTCCTAGGATTCTTTTTGGTACTGGTTGGGATTGGACTACCAAGGTGAGCTCAGTGATCTACAATGGAACTTGGAACTGGCCTATTTCTAACTCTCATGAGCTTATCACAATTAGAGAGATCCATCTTCCCCCTCCTAAAGAGTCCTCTTTGGACTCTTGGATTTGGACTCTTTCTCCCTCTGGTCTTTTCTCTGTGGGGCACACTTTTAGGAAACTGGCTCAGCTGGTGAAAAAGTGAGATGAGCTCCTCTTATATGGTTAAGAAGCATATTCCTAGATATAGCTTTATTACTTGGCTTGCTGTTCTTAATAGGCTTGCAACTGTAGATAGATTGGCTGCTTGGACCTCCTCTCCTGGGTTTTCCAATGTTAGTAGTTTTGTTCTTTTCTTGCATCCTTCAGAATCTGCTGAACACCTGTTTGTTTCTTGCCCTTATTCTAGCTTTATTTGGCAGAATTTGGTTGGTTTATGTGGCTTTGTGTCTTCTCCTAGGAACTGGAATCAACTTATCTCCTGGCTCCTTGTGAAAGTTAAGAAAGGCTACTTCTTGGGCCTTATGTTGAAGCTTATGTTCAGCTCGTTTGTCTACCATATCTGGAGAGAGAGAAATAATCGAGTCTTTGAAGGCAAAATGAGGGACAAGAAAGTGGTCTTGGCTTGCATTACAAATGCCATTAGAGGTAGATTTTTTAGTCTTAAAGGCTTTTCTGTGACGGGGGATAACAAAACCATTCAGCTTGCCTGGGGATTGAATGCTTCTATTTTTGACAATTAAGCTTGGTTCTTCTGTTTCTTTAAGCTGTTATCTCTTGTAATCTTCTGTTAGTGTTTGGGTGCCTCCATCTTGTGTGTTGGTTGGTTCCTTTTTTGTTTCTTTTGCCTGGGCTATGCCCCTTGTATTTTTGTATATTTCTTCTTCAGTTTATACAAAATTTTAATTTACCGAACAAAAAATTCAGATTCAATTCTAATTTTTTTTTTCTGATTTTGATGCTGGTTCTGATAAACGATAATAACTTTTGATCCGGGTGTCGAAATAGTCATTATTGCATATCAAATCGAATGGATTTTCGAGACCTATAATCTGTACATGAATTTCAGAGCCAGATTCTATCATTTAGATCTCTTTCCAAGGCGTTTAAATTATCTATGCAGTTTCATCTAAAAATTTAGAATTTCATAATTCAAATTCGAATTTCCATTGTTTTGGTTATCATCTTTTCATCCTATTCATCTTATCTCATTATATCTTGTCATATCATATCTTAAATCACCTTATCTTATCTTTACATAACTTATCTTATCTGTTTCTTATCGTATCTTATCTAATCTTATCTTATTTTATCCAATCTAATCATTATCTTTTCTTATCCTTATCTTATCCTTATCTTACATTATCTTATCATATCTTATCTTCTGTGAAAAAAGATCGATAGTATAAGTTGATCTCCTTTTGTTTCCTTATCTCTAATTTTATCCTTTAGTTGTTTCCTTTCCTTATCTTCTCATAGTGTTTGATTTGTTTAGGTCTTTGGTTGTTTTTTGAAAATTCCAGATTCGTTTGTTAGTTTGATCAAGAACCGAAATAAAAAACTCAGAGTGGTAAAAGGCAAGAGTGTGTGAGATCATTAGAGGGTAAAATCCAACAAACATAGAGTGAAAACATGAGTGGAAAGAAAATTGAGTGAACCTCAATCTTTGAGTGTAAACACGTGAGGGAGAGATTGGTCCTTCATTTTTTTCTACTAATCTTATTCTTTTTCAAGTATGTCAAACATAAATAGTAGCGGAAGAATGGCTGAAGGAGACATTTTGAAGTTCCAAATGGAGGCATTAGTGGGTGAAATAAATAATACGTTAGGAGAGGGCCTAGAACGATTGCTTGAGAGGATTGATTGGATTGAAACACGGGTAATGCAACCTAGAGCTCCTATGGGGCATCGAAGGGAGAGACGATCACCTAGTGATGAAAATCCGGTTGAACAAGCTCAATTAATGGATCCATTTCAAGTAACAATGATACGGAACCTCCAAGAATAAGCTTGAGAACATGAAAGTGTGATTCACCTAAGAACATGAAAGAATAAGCTAGAGTGATATGAGGAAAACCCTGAGTGAATTACTTTTTTTTTGTTTTTGAGTTAAACACGAGTGACCCCCATCTTTTGAGTGTAAACATGTGAGGGAGTGCTTGTGAGGTCCTTGAATTATTTTTGTTTCTTACATTCTATTGCAGTAATGTCAAACCAAAGTGGAGATAATGATGTTGGTTATGTTCCTGATGCTATGTTACGTGAGGCTCAACGAGAAGAGTTTACACATTTTAATCGAAAAATGGAGGCCATGAGGGATGCATTAGAGTGTATGGATACAAGGTTGCAGGCTTTGCATGGAAAGAGTTAATTTTCTTGGTTTTGTAGTGTCTAGTCAAGGTATTGAGGTTGATGAGGACAAGGTAAGAGCCATTAAGGAATGGCCAAGACGTAAAAATGCTAGTGAGGTAAGGAGCTTTCATGGGCTTGCTGATTTTTATAGGAGATTCAATAGGGATTTTAGCACTATAGCTGCACCTTTGAATGAGTTAGTTAAGAAAAATGTTGGTTTTGTTTGGAGTGAGGCACAAGAACATGCATTTAATGAACTTAAGGATAAATTATGTGCTGCACCTTTGCTTGCTTTACCTAACTTTGATAAAACTTTTGAGATTAATTGTGATGCTAGTGGCATAGGAATTTGAGATGTTTTGATGCAGGACCAAAGACCACTAATGTACTTAAGTGAGAAGTTAAGTGGGGCAGCCTTGAAGTATCCAACATATGACAAGGAATTATATGCTTTGGTTCGAGCTCTGCCAACATGGCAGCATTATTTATGGCCTAGGGAGAATGTGATACACACTGACCATGGAAGTCTAAAACGTTTAAAGGGTCAAGATAAGCTGAACCGTAGGCATGCTAATTGGGTGGAGTTCATTGAAACGTTCTCATATGTGGTTAAGTATAAGCAAGGTAAAGAGAATGTAGTTGCGGATGCATTATCCAGAAGGTATACTCTACTTAATTCTCTTAGTGCTAAATTATTGGGTTTCGAGCATATTAAGGTGTTGTATCAATATGATGATGATTTTGGTGAAATATATGCATCTTGTGATCATGGGGCTGTTTTGGATGATTTTTACTTGTTTGATGGTTTCTTATTTAAGAGAAATAGGTTATGCATTCCTAAGTGTTCTATGAGGGAATTGTTGATTAAGGAAGCACATGCAGGAGGCTTAATTGGGGCATTTTGAGGTAAATAAGACCTGTGAGATACTGTTAGCATATTTCTTTTGGCCTGGTATGAAACATGATGTGCATAAGGTTTGTGAGCATTGCATTTCATGTAGAGAAGCAAAGTCTAGGTTGAAACCACATGGGTCGTATACACCACTACCTATTCCTAGTGAACCTTGGACAGATTTATCTCATTTCGTTTGAGGTGCTTTTAGTGCCATACGGAGTCCAAAAGGCCTAAAAGATGTGTTTAGGCCCTTACTAGAAGAACTTGGAAAACCTTGGATCTTTTGGGCATGACATCTACTCAAATTGAATTTTAAAACCTAAAACATGTTTGGGATAAGATTATGGAGTGTTGTTGTCATTTTAGTTGCTTCTAGTGCCATGCAGAGTCAAAAAGACCCAATGGAATGTGTGTTGGCCCAAACAAGATGAACTTGGCTAAACTTGGATCTTTTAGGCATGTCATGTACTCAAATGGAGTATTTTGGTCATTTTAGGTGTTTTTTCGGTAAATTAAAAATTTGTATAAACCTAAGAAGAAATATACAAAAATACAAGGGGTATACCTCAGGCAAAAGAAAGCAAAAAGGAACCAACCAACACACAAGAATGAGGCACCCAAACACTAACAGAAGATTATAAGAGATAACAGCCTAAAGAAACAGAAGAACCAAGCTTAATTGTCAAAAATAGAGGCATTGAATCCCTAGACAAGCTGAATGGTTTTGTTATCTTCAGTCACAGAAAAGCCTTTAAGACTCAAATATCTACCTCTAATGGCATTTGTAATGCAAGCCAAGACCACTTTCTTGTCCCTCATTTTACCTTCAAAGACTCGATTTTTTCTCTCTCTCCAGATATGGTAGACAAACTAGCTGAACATAAGCTTCAACATAAGGCCCAAGAAGTAGCCTTTCTTAACTTTCACAAGGAGCCAGGAGATAAGTTGATTCCAGTTCCTAGGAGAAGACACCAAGCCACATATACCAACCAAATTCTGCCAAATAAAGCTAGAATAAGGGCATCATTTTAGGTGTTCTTAGTGCCATACAGAGCCAAAAACACCCAATTGGATGTGGTTAGGCCCAAACTAGATGAATTTGGATCTTTTGAGCATGACATCTCCTCGAACTGACTTTTTAGTTTCCAAAACACGTTTGGGAGAAGTACTTGGAGTGTTTTAGTCGTTTTAGGTGCTTTAGTGCCATACAGAGTCAAAAAGTCTCAATGTGACGTGTTTAGGCCAAAATTAGATGAACTTGGCTAAAGTTGGATCTTTTGGGCATGACATGTACTCGAACTTACTTCTGATACCCAAACACATTCGGGATCAGAGTTTGGAGTGTTGTGGTTGTTTTCGGATCGTTTGGGCATTGCAAGCACTCGAACTTACATTTGAACCCGAAAACATGTTTGGGATAGGAATTTGGAGTGTTTGGGTTATTTAAGGTGATTTTAACGGCATACAGAGTCAAAAAGACCCAATGGGATGTGTTTAGGCCCAAACTAGGTTATTTTATGCACGACATGTACTCGAACTTACTTTTGACATCAAAAACACATTTGGGATCAGAATTTGGAGTTTTGTGGTCATTTTCGATGCTTCTCGTTTCATACGGAGTCAAAAAGACCCAATGGGACGTGTTTAGGCCCAAATAAGATGAACTTAGCAAAACTTGGATCTTTTGGGCATGACATGTACTTGAACTGACTTTTGACACCCAAAACACATTTGGGATACGGATTTGCATTTGTAAACCCCCTCCCTCACCCCCACCCGCTAAAGTGGTAAAGAAGGGCTCTTTGGGGTCTCATTTTCTTTCTATCTGACAGGACAAACAAAGAGGATTTCGGGTAAAGCCAGTCGCCCCTGTGTGGGATTGGTCAAGCTTGGAGACTTCTCATTTGTGGGGAATCAAACTATCACGCAACTTGCATTCCGGTTCTACATATCGAAGTGGGGAGTTCCGGTTTTCTAAGGATTCCCTATTGCTGGTATAGTAGGGACTAAAGAAAGTATAGTTGCACGGAAATTGCCTGCCGGAGGACCGACCGACCTAGGTTTTCATGAGTGGTCATTTAAGGTGCATTTTGCACCATATAGAGTCAAAACGACCCAATAGGACGTGATTAGGCCCAAACTATACGAACTCTGCTCAACTTAGATCTTTTGCGCATGGCATGTACTCGAAATTACTTTTAATACACTCATTTAGGATAAGAATATGGAGTGATGTGGTTCTTTTAGGTGCTTCTAGTTCCAAATGGAGTCAAAAAGACCCAATGGGACTTGTTTAGGCCTAAGCAGGACGAACTTGGCTAAACTTAGATATTTTAGGCATGGCATGCACTCGAACTAACTTTTGACACCAACAGGTTTAAGATATGAATTTAATGTGTTTTAATCGTTTTAGCTTCTTTTGGTTCCATACAGAAAAAAATACCCAGTAAGACATGTTTAGGACCAAACTAGACGAACTTGGCTAAACTTTTTGGCATGGCATGTACTCAAACTGACTTTTCTCACCCAAATCACGTTTGGGATAAGAATTTAGTGTGATTTGGTCATTTAAGGTGCTTTTAGTGTCCTACAGAGTTGAAAGATTCAATGAGACGTGTTTAGGAACATGCCTTAACTTGGATATTTTGTGCATGGGATGAACTTGAAATGACTTTTGACACTTAAAACACGTTTGGAATAAGCATTTGGAGTGTTGTGGTCATTTTAGGTGCTTCTAGTACTTTACAGAGTCAAAAATATCTATGGAACGTGTGTAGGCCAAAACTAGATAAACTTGGCTAAACTTGAATCTTTGGGGAATGTCATGTACCCGAACTGACTTTCCACATCCAAAACACGTTTGGGATAAGAATTTGGAGTGTTCTAGTTGTTTTCAATGTTTCTAAGGTCATACAGAGTCAAAAAGACCCAATGGGACGTGTTTAGGCCCAAACAAGATGAACTTTGCAAAACTTGGATCTTTTGGGCATGGTATGTACTCAAACTGACTTTTGACAACCAAAACACATTTTGGATGAGAACTTAGAGTGTTTTGGTCTTTTAAGGTGCTTTTAGCGCCATACAGAACTAAAAAGACCCCATGGAATGTATTTAGGCCAAAACTATACGAACATGGCTAAACTTTGATCTTTTGGGCATGACATCTACTTGACTTGACTTTTGAAACCCAAAACACGTTTGTGATCGGAATTTGGATTGTTTGGTTGTTTTAGGTGCTTTTAGTGCCATACGGAGTCAAAAAGACCCAATGGAACGTGTTTAGGAACATGCCTAAACTTATATCTTTTGTTTTATTTTTGATACTTAAAACACGTTTGGGATAAGAATTTGCAGTTTTATGGTCATTTTAGGTGCTTCTAATTACATACGGAGTCAAAAATAACTAATGGGACGTGTTTAGTCCCAAATAAGATGAACTTGGCTAAACTTAGATCTTTTGGGCATGGCACGTATTCGAACTGACTTTTGGCAACAAAAATACGTTTGGAATAAGAATTTAAATTGTTTCATCATTTTAGGATGTTATGAGGAATTACTTGTGGAGTCCCTCTCCTTCAAAGCATTTTGGGGCTAAGGTGGCTTGAAGGTATTTGTGCCTTTCTAAATCTCAAGGTAGCTTCGGCCTTAGAGATCTCCCTTTGGCTAATGAGGTGGCAGTGGCTAAGCATTTTAGTTTCCTGGTCACCTTGGTTAAACCTATCCTTTAGAAGGATTTGGTGTAAGGTCTTCATGATCAAGAAGAGCTCTATTTTCTCGATTAAGCTTACTTCGAACCCTTCATGGAGTTGGAGGAAGATTTTGAAAGTTAGAGACAAGTTTGCTGGTGCAAAGCTCAGGTGGGGAATGGTGTTCAAATTTCTCTTCTCCTAGACCCTTTGCACCCTTTGCGGGCATTGGCACAAAGGTTTGGGCCTAGGATTCATTTTGGTACTGGTTGGGATCGGACTACCAAGGTGAGCTCAGTGATTCATAATGGTACTTGGAACTGGCCTACTTCTAACTCCTATGCGCTTATCACTATTAGGGAGGTCCCTCTCCACCCTCCTAGGGAGCACTCTTTGGACTCTTAGATTCGAACTCCTTCTCCTTCTGGTATATTCTCTGTGGGGCATACATATAAAGCTCTTACTCTAGCTGGTGATAAAGTGAGATGAGCCCCTCTTATTTGGTTTAAGAAGCACATCCCTAGATTTAGCATCATTGCTTGGTTTGCTGCTCTTGATAGGCTTACAACTAGGGATAGATTGGCTGTTTGGACCTCCACTTCTAGGGCTCCTAAATTCATTTCTTATGTGCTTTGTTTGCATCCCGTGGAAACTTCTGAGCACCTGTTTGTTTCTTACCCTTTCTCCAATCATATCTGGTAGAGTTTGGTTGGTTGGTTGGTTTGGATTGGTCTCCTCTCTAAGATTGGTGACCTTTTGGGGCTTTTACTGAAGCTTATGCTCTACACTTCTGTCTACCATATTTGGAGAGAGAGAAATGCTAGAGTTTTTTAAGGTATGCTGAGAGACAAGAAAGTGGTCTTGGCTTGCATTGTTAATGCCATTAGGGGTAGATTTTAAAGTCTTAGTGGTTTCTCTATGACTGAAAAGAACAGAAGCATTCAGCTTGCTTGGGGGTTAAATGCTTCTATTTTTTATACTTAACTTTCTGCTTTCTTGTTGTTCTCCTCTTGTAATCCTTTTGGTGGTTGAGTAAGTTCCAATTTGTGTTTAGATTGTTCCCAAATTAATCTTTCTTTTATTTGTTTGCCTGAGTGTTTGCCCCTTGTATATTTGTAAGTCTCTTCTTCGGTTAATACAATCTTTTAATTTACCAAAAAAACAGTGACATACAGAGTCAAGAAAATCCAATGGGACGTGTTTAGGCTCAAACTAGACGAACATTTCTATGCGCATGGAATGTACTCGAACTAACTTTTGACAATTAAAATACGATAAGAATTTGGAGGGTTTATATATATGAACATGCTTATAGATAATTAAAGCTGCTGAGAATGACACATATTACAATTATGAAACGTGCGTCACATTACTATGATGTAAATTCCCTTACACAAAGCATAGACATTATCACACATGGCTCACATTATGATGCAAATTCACTTACACCAAGCATATACATTTATCACACATGGGTCAGATTACAATGCAAATTCACTTACATCAAGCATATACATTTATCACACATGAGTCAGATTACAATATAAGTTCACTTTCACCAAGCATAGACATTTATCACACATGGGTCAGATTACAATACAAATTCACTTACACCAAGCATATACATTTATCACACATGAGTCAGATTACGATATAAGTTCACTTACACCAAGCATATACATTTATCACACATGGGTCATATTACAATATAAGTTCACCTACACCAAGCATATACATTTATTATCACTGCCATATAGAGTCAAAAAGACTCAATGGGACGTGTTTAGGCCGAAACTAGATGAATTTGGCTAAACTTAGATCTCTTGGGCATGGCATGTATTCGAACTGGCTATTGACATGCAAAACATGTTTGGGATAAGAATTTGGAGTTTTTTGGTCGTTAAGGTGCTTTTAGAGCCATATAGAGTCAAAAAGGCCCAATGGAACGTGTTTAGGCCTAAACTAGATAAACTTGGCAAAACTTGGATCTTTTAGGAATGACTTATACTCAAACTCACTTTTGACACCCAAAACACATTTGGGATCAGAATTTGGAGTGTTTTGATCGTTTAAGGTGCTTTTAGTGTCATACGGAGTCAAAAAGATCCAATGGAATGTGTTTAGGCCCAAAGTAGATGAACTTGGCTAAACTTGGATCTTTTGGGCACGACATGTACTCAAACTGACTTTTGACACCAAAAATACATCTGGGATAAGAATTTAAAGCGTTTTCTTCATTTTAGGTCATTTTAGCGCCAGACGGAGTCAAAAAGACCCAATGGGACGTGTTTAGGCCCAAACTAGACAAAATGTCTAAACTTGGATCTTTGTCATCATTTAAAATGTCATATCATACTCCATGTGGATTGCAATATTGAATGTCACATCATGCTCCATGTGGAATGCCATGTAGGATGCCATGCCATCTCCATGTGGGTTTCCCATGTTAGATACCACATCCTACTCCATGTAGGCTGTCATGTTTGAGGCCACATCATGCTCCATGTAGGTCACAAGGTTGACAAGTCTAACTTCTCCTTTTCCAAACTTAGATATGTCTGCACTTGTTTAGGTCTCCACTTGCTTCACTATCCCATTGAGTGCTTTAGCCATCATCCTCTTCGCTCTAACTTTTGTGATTGGGCCGCTTGGTACTTTAAGTGGATCCATCCTTTGAGCTAGTGCAACCGGATCCTCATCAAGCAGACTTAATTAGAGAAAGTAATGGATCAAGGATTTAACTGTACTAGCCCGCTTTACTACTGAATAATCCATTAATATCAAATTAACTTCATACCCTGCAAGTGTCATTCTCTACCAATTTACTTAGCATTCCACTCTAATTTTAAACTAATTGAACTTAATCGCTGCTATTTGTCCTGTTTTCCAATTAGATTTGATTTGGTCTATATTGTTGTATATTTTTCATTAGTCCCTTTGGAGATCAACACGCATTTATCACTTTTATACTTATTAAGGACACTTTCACTTGCTTATACTGATAACTCTAAGAAATTAGAGTTATCTATTGATTTTCAGGCTTATTTCATTAGTAATCTCAGTGTGATGCATTAGTTTCTAGTCTTAATTTAGTCATTTTCTTGTTTTAGTTATGTTTTTAGAGTCTAGCTGCCTTTTTAGTTATTTGGTAGCAATTGGGTAGATTATGTGCTTAATCCGTACCTTAAGTGCAGAGCTTTAATGTGGGAAGTCAATTGTAGATGTTGCAGACCGAAATGCTATATTGCTAAAGCACCAGACGAGTGTGCATGGTAGAGAACTTTCATCATTTAGTCCAGTTGGCGCTCCAAAAGGGAGATGCATTTTAGTGGTCCCCATCCAGTTGGCGCTGCAGCATTTTAGTAGTCCCTGTACAAATGGCTCTGTAGCATTTCAAGTGGTCACCCCAGTGTTGTTGCTTTACAAGTGTGCTTTTTTCAAGTTGAAGCCCTAATTTTGAGGTCTTTTTAAAGGACATTCATCTTCCTTAGAAACGAGCCAACATTCTTGCTGTAAAATAGAGAAACATAGTGTGGAGAAGGAGGAAGACGAATCCATAAAAAGGAAGGATAAGACTTAGAGGAGGAAGACCAGAAATGGAGTATTCTTTTACTCTCTTTTATTTTCTTCCCCTTTTCCTCTTCGATTCAGCATTTTGTCCTTCTTCTAAGCTCTGTAACTCTGTATTTAATGGTTATAACTCTGCTCCAATTTCGTCTTAAGCTCATTATGAGCTGAACTCTTTAAGCTAGTATGGGTAATGAACCTTGAAGTTGTTGTTTCTGGTTATGTTGTACCTGTTGCTTATTTCTTGTTAGCATTTCATTCAAGTGTGCTGAACGCTTAGATTTTATTATTGACTGATCAACTTTAATAAAATACAAGTTAGATTAAGATTCAGAAGGATTTAGTTTAATGGAAATAACTTTAATGATGCATAAGTTTTTAAATAAAAAAATATATGAATATGGAATCGTGTAGATTTAGATACTTTGTGGGCTACATAGGCATATGAGCTCACCTTGTAAACCCTTTGGCTGGAACTTAATAAACCAATAACCAATCTGGTTGATCTTCATACGAAGAGAGTTAGGTTATAATTGGTAATCGCAAGGACAGAAGTTCATTGTGCTTTAGAGCTAAGGCTAATGCTACTGGATGCTATAGCAACTAGAACAAATTTAACCAGAAATATCAATGGATAGAGGAATTAATCATGCTAGCTCTCTTCATTATTGGTTACACCATTAGTACTAAACTTACTCTTACACCCCGCAAGTGTCGCATTAAGTTAGTTTACGTAGCATTATAATTTTCACTTTAATCTTGAATCATTTGAACTCAATCATTGTTTCTACTGCCCTATTCTCAAATTGAATCCATTGTGGTCTATTTAATTGCATATTTCTCATTAGTTCTTGTGGAGATGGACACTCACTTATCACTTGATTACTTGTTGATGGACGTGCACTTGCGTATGAATATCACACAACAAGTTTTTTATGCCGTTGCCGGGGACTAAGGAAGAAATATCATTATTTAGATCAATTTGTGAGTTCCGTTCCTGATAGTTTTGCTACTGCTATATTTTTAGGAAAGTGAGCATAAAGGATTGGATGATATAACAGAAATTGCTGCACCCGAAGAAGAAGTGGCGTTGAATGCAAACATGAATCAAAATGGCAACCGAGCAATACAGTATCAGGGGAGTGACTTTTCCCTTCCCTATTTAATTTTTTTCTTTGCTTAATTTCTCTAATGTCTGTCATGGCATAACCTGGTTCTGGTTAAATTTTGTTTGCTGAAATTTTTGAAAGTTTGTTTTGATGGATATGTGTGTAATGGCAGCGAAAACTACCCACATTCAGGATCTTGAAGAAGCCTTCTCTGTTCTAAGAAAAATTCTATGAAGCTAAACTCAGAGAATTGCACTTTTAGAGTGTCGGCGGGAAAGTTCCTTGGGCACCTAATTACACAACGGGGAATCAAAGTAAACCTGAATCAGGTAAAGGTGATCACAGAAATGAGATCCCCGCAGAACCTTAAAGTAATCCAAGGGTTAACGGGAAGATTGGCCGCCCTAAACTGGTTCATCTCCAGATCAACGGACATATGCTAGCCTCCGCGAGCGGTTGGAATGATGACTGTGAATAGGCCTTTAGAAATGTTAAGAAGTACCTGACTACCCCCTTTACTCTCTAAACCTACTCCTGGCGAGCAACTTCTATTGTATGTAGCCGTCTCAACGGGGGCAGTCAGCGCAATACTCATCAAAGAAGAACAAAGAAAATAGAAACCTGTATACTTTGTAAGTAAAAGTCTTATACCGAAAGAAATGAGATATAAACGAATGGTGAAGCTAGTACTGGCCGTTGTAACTGCAGCATGGAAGCTAAGACCCTACTTCCAAGGCCACAACATCAAGGTATTGACCAATTCTCCCATTCAAATCCTTCTACACTCGACGGAGGCAAGCAGGATAATAGGAAAATAGTCAACTTAGCTAAGCCAATATGACATCATTTACGAGCCGTGAACTTCAATAAAAGGACAAGCGTTAGCAGATTTTGTAGCGGACTTCACAGAAGGGGAAGTTGAACGGGAAATCCACCAAACGGGAGAAGATGGAACTTGGAAACTCTTTGTGGAAGGTTCTTCAAACAGTAGAGGAGAAGAAGCAGGGGTGGTGGCATAAACTCCCTTCGGGGAAATATTGGAACACTCCATCTCCTTCGAGTTCAATGCATCAATTAATGAAGTGGAATATGAAGCACTGATCGTGGGAGTATCCCTGCTACAGAAATATGAGGTAACTAAGGTTAAATTTTTCTGTGATTCCATGTTAATCGTGAAGCAGGTTACGGGGGAGTGCATAGCAAAAGATGAACATATGGTGAATTACTTGCAGCGGGCAAAAGATCTCCTTAGTACGCTAAACAATTATGAGATCCAGCAAATTCTGAGCCTTCCCTTACAAAATGAACGTCCCCATAGAAATTTTGAAGGAACCAGGCATCTCGCTCCCGTGGACTAACATGACCAATGTAGAAATTGAACAGGACCCCGGTTGACAGGATGACATAATCCCCTTATTTGAAGAAAGAACGCTTCCTAAAGATAAATTACTTGTAAAAAAGACACAACAACAAAGTGCCCGGTACACGATGATTAACATGGTATTATATAAAAAAATGTTTGCAGGACCATACCTAAAATATCTACGAGAAAAGAAAGTCCAGTATGTGCTAGCAGAAATTCATGAGGGCGTATGTGAAAATCACACTGGGCGCAGATCGCTAGCCCATAAAATCATGAATGAAGGATACTATTGACCCCGAATGCATTATGACACCAAACAGTATGTAAAAAAAGGTGCGATAAATGTCAGCGTTTCACGCTTGTAGCAAAAATGGCCCCTAGAGAACTCAAAATCTTGACTATCATTGGCCTTTCATGCAATGGGCCTTGGACATTGTTAGGCCACTCCCCATGGCACCTGCCTAAAACTATTTTTCATTGGTTGCAACAGATTATTTCACTAAGTGAATTGAGGATGAAGCCTTTGCCAGAATTCGTAAGGAAGAAGAAAAGGGGTTCCTTTGGAAGAGATTGGTGTGCAAGTACGGGATCCCCTA
>QANY01009501.1:388152-406714 GCA_003255025.1 Datisca glomerata
GAATGAAGGAGGGAGGGAGGGAGGGAGGGAGGGTAATAGAGATTGGTAGAGGGAGAGAGTGGAGGAAGAGATAGATTGTGTGTGTGTGTGTGAATGTGAAAGTGTGGGGGCGGGAGAGACAAAGGGAGGGAGAGCTAAAGACATAGAGAAGGAAGGAGGAGGAGGAGATTGAGAGAGAAAGAGTGTGTTTGTGTAGGCGCGCGCGTGTGTGATTGTGAGTTGTAGAAAGATTTGGAAAGAGAATGAGAGAATAAGAGTAAGAAAGAGGGTGATAGTTGAGAGAGGGATAGAGAGAGAAAGAAAAAGTGAGTGAGTGTGTACGCGCGCGTGTAAATGAGTGAGAGAGGGAGAGAGATAAAGATAGAGAGTGTGTGTGAGTTGCAGAAAGATTTGGAAAGAGAGTTGGAGAAACATATGGAAGGAGAGAAGGAGAGAGAGAAAGAGAGTGATAGAGAGAGAGGGATAGAGAGAGGGAGAGAAAGAAAGAGTGTGTGTGTGTGAGCGCGCGCTCGCGCGTGTAAATGTGTGAGAGGGAGAGCGAAAGATAGATAGAGAGAGAGTTACAGATAGAGAGAGAGTTACAGAGAGAGTGTGTGTATGTGTATGTGTGTGGGCGCGCGTGCGTGTGTGTGAGACATAGAGGGAGATAGAGCAAGGATAAAGAGAGAGGAAGGGAGAGGGGGGAAAAGGGGAGAGGGAAAGAGTGAGAGAGAGGGAGTGTGTGTGTGTGTGAATGAGGGAGGGAGTGAATTAGAAAGAGTAATAGAGATTGGTAGAGAGTGAGTAATAGAGTGGAGGAAGAGATAGATTGTGTGTGAATGTGAATGAGTGAGAGAGAGAATGTGTGTGTGTGTGTTTTTACGTGTGTGATGGAGACTTTGAGAAAACTTTGGAAGGAGAGTTGGCCATAGATTAGGAAAGGAGTTGGTGTGTGTGTTTGCGTGTGTGTGATGGAGAGTTTGAGAAAACTTTGGAAGGAGAGTTGGACAAAGATTAGGAATGGGAGCTTGGATAAAGTTTTGACAAAGATGAGGAACGAGAGAAGGCGAGAGAGTGTGTGTGAGAGAGGAAAGATAGAGAGAGGGGTGTTTGTGGGTGTGTATGTATGTTTGTGAGAGAGAGAGAGAGAGAGAGATTGTAAGGTGGAAAGAAGGAGGAAGAGTGAGAAAGAGGGAGGGAGAGCCAAAGAGAGAGAGAGAAGAGGAAGAAGAGGAGGGAGTGTGCTGTTGTGCGCGTATGTGTGTTTAATGGAGAGTCGGAGAAAGATTTAGAAGGGGAGTTGAAAATATTCGAAAGGAGAGAAGGAGAAAGAGAAAGGGTGATAGAGAGAACGAATAGAGAGAAAGCGAGAGAGTGCGCGTGTATGTGTGTGTGCGTGAATGAGTGAAAGACAGAGAGAGAGGGTGGGTGTGTGAGAGAGATGTAGAGGAAGGGGGAGGTAGAATTAGAGAGGGTTAGAGAGAGAAAGAGAGAGGGTAAGAGAGTGAAGGAGAGACAGAAAGAGAGAGAGGAGGGGCATATGGGGAAGAGGGAGTGGGAGGGACAGGGAGATAGAGAGAGAAGAGTGAAAAATTGAAGGAGAGAGGGGGAGAGAGAGGAGGTGGGGAGGGGGAAGGAAGAGGGAGAGGGAGGGAGGGATAGATATAGAGATAGAAAAGAGGGAGAAGAGAGACAATGTGAGACAGGTGGGAGAGAGAGCTGAGAGTAAAAGTGATTGAAAGAGAGAGAGAGAGAGAAGGGGGGAGGGAAGAGGGAGAGGGAGGGATAGAAAAGACGGGGAAGAGAGACATGGTGAGATAGTTGGGAGAGAGGGGGGATGTTGGACTAGAAAGAGAGTGTGCATGCATGTGTATACAGTGTGTTTATTGTGTGTGGGTGTTTATTGTGTGTGGGAGAAGAGAAGGGGAGGGGGAAAGAATTAAAGAGAGAGAGATTGGTAAAGAGTGTGTGTGTGAGAGGAAGGATGGGAGAGAGGAAGAAAGAATATGAGGGAGAGAAAGAGTGAGAGAGAGGAAGAAAGTGAGAGATAGAGAGTGTGTGTATGTGTGTGGGTTGTGTTTGTTGTGTGTGTAGCCCCTCGTTAGACGAATCCGCAACATATCCCCGCCCCTATGTTGATTTGACTTAGCTGCAGAGGTAGAGAAAGTAAGGAAAAGAGAAAATCACCCAAAATCCTTGCACCACCATCCCTATGCTGAACATATGGGGTGATCCCTATGCTGAACATATGGAGTGAATGGATAAATATGGTTTTACATCATTGCGCTAGAAATAATTAACTACCTCCAATGCACATAAAATGTTGACTACCTCCAATGCACCCAGAAGTCGAAAAACATTTCCCATCCATCCACCTCATTTTCTTTGTTTTTGGTCACTTCAGTTTCAGCACCCTAAAAATTGAAATAATTAATTTATTAAAAAATAGTGAGTGCTAATCAAAAGAAAGAGATCCTAAATAGATGTCAAAACTGATTTTTTTTGCTCTATTCATTGTGTCGCAATTCCATCTGTATAGGAGATTGTTTTCCGGAATTGTGGTCACTAGATGATAAATTGTTTTCTTGGAAGGGGATGAATCGATAAGTACCCGTAAGATTTCCGCTGGAAACTGGATCATTAATATGCATTCTATCATTAGTAAATTTAGCTCATAAGAATTCTCGATGCAATCCGTGGAGATTTAATAAAATATTCAATAGTTCTCTCATCATCGTTTATATAATTCTCAATCGAATCGATCATAACTGTATGATACCAAACAGGCTTAGTGATCAGAAGCCAAACTGACGCCAAGTCTTTGATCAATTTATTTCGTCCAACATAATTAGCACTCTCCGCACATAACATTGAAAGAGGTGCTAATGTTAATAAAAGAAGCATCAATAAAAGAAAGCCTTACTATTTTTGTAGAAAATTGTTACTAATGTTGTAGAATAAGTTAATAAGTTAGTAACTGACATAATAAGTTAAACTCAATTGGTTTTAATGCTTTAACGAAATTGGGAGATGAATCTAAAAATAAATAAAAATAAAAATCGAGCATGGAAAGGGAGGGGAAGGTAACTACCTCCAATGCACTCAAGAGTCCAAAAACGTTATCTCATTCATCCACCTAAGTTCTCTATTTATCGTTTTTTTCTGCATCCTGGAAATAGAAATGAGATAGAGGGTAGGTAATCAGACTAGCATCTATAAATATTTTCCGTTGATTTCTTGATTTGACAAAATCCAAACTAAAAAACAGAAATAAGTGGGACGAAAACACTACTGTAGAAATATGTGGAAAATATGAACCAATATGATTTTCACTAAATATTTTACATGGGATGAATGTTCAAACCATAATATCAGATTTTGCTTTATATACCCTTTAAGCACATATAAAACGACATGCTTACTCAGCGAAAGCAAGGCGCACAACATAAGAATAAAAAAAAAGTAAAAAGAAAATGCCTATAAAAGATAGAAATAACAAGAGTATTGGAAACAATTATATTGTCAACTAGAAAAACTACAATAGAGAAGTATGGAAAGAAAAAAAAGCGAGAGAGAGGAATATGAGTTTAACCCCTATGAGTTTAATCAACTATACACCATTTGAAATGTGAAGCACTAGAGAACCTAGACAAACATCCATAAATATGCATATATAGTGATAAATTTTTCCTCTTTCCAAACCAAAAAAAACAAAGGAATAAGTATGACCGAATCTCAACCACAAAAACATGCACTAACTTGTTTTCAATAAATATTTTAGATGGGATGAAAGATTTTGCTTTATCTAAGCATAAATAAAGCAACATTCTTACTCGTTTAAAAAGAGTTAAATGTCTCTAAACCTAAACTTCACCATTTTAACAATTGAAGATGCGCTTGAATCCTACACAAAAAGTAATTTACCTAACCCTAGAGACATGCTTTAAAAATAAGGACTCCAATAAAAACCACAATAATTAAACAAATATAAAATGTACGACCTTATAAAAATAGCGACAAAACAATAGTTATAGGCATTAACGATCACAACTGCCAATAACAATTTCAGAGCAAAAGTTAACTGAGAAATCTGAGGTATCTACCAGAATATATCGCAGCGAATCAAGCAAAATCACGGAGATCATGTTAGATTGGATACAGTAGAACTCCAACAGAGGACCCACGTGATGAAAACAGTAAGAACAACACCTCTAATTTGTAGAAACAAAGGAGTAACATATTTCCCAAACCCAAAAATTTCTTCACCCCTATTGTTTTAGTTCAAAATTAAAGATGTGAGTACAAGAATAAGCTAAAATAGAAAAGCACAAAAGTCTTGGAGAAGTGAACCCACATTTTCGTAAGCACAAAAATTTCTCTCACGTTCCTCCTACTTTATTTTCTCTTTAATTTTCCTGCGAGAGAATATTTCATTCAATTTTTGGGCATTTAGCCACTCAGCGTCTTGCTCAGTCACGCATGCGAAGATGACACTCGGCACATGCTTGCGTCCTAATCAGAGCACCCACTAAGCCACCAAGGACACTAACTACTCTCGATATTGTTTCTGCTGACTAGCCTAGCTCACCACTCATTAGAAAAGTATTTTATTATAGAGTAAGTTCGTCATTTTATCACGTCATCAAGTCAAAGTGGAGTGGTCACACTGCTAATCCTTTACTCACAAACCCTTGCATGTAGTGTATCCAACTCGCACAAATAAGAAACAGATAAAACCATAACAATATAAACTCATGCTAACTTGCATTGATTTCATTTTAGAAAATCATGAAGTTCATTACGAAATAAAGCACAAAAAGTAATCCCAACAAATTCATAATAAACAAAATTTTGATTGTAAAGCAAAACTTAAGAAGAATAGAGGCCAACTTGATTATTCATTGCAAATCATAGTTACAGATTCACCTGTTGAGGCTGACGGAGGATAGAGCCTTCTAAGCATAGGCTCAATGAATATACACACTGAGTTTTTCAATATGTGATGACTTGACGTCATTAGCTAATAGTCTGAATATGTGCTTCCTGCCACAAAGCAACGACCACAAAGTAAAAGAAGTTCAAATTACAATCACGTTTACACAGGTTGAATATTCATTCAAAAGCTTTAGATGGAAAACAAGCTAAAACAGACAACTATAGTTAATGGATGAAATTTTGTCTCCATCTCAGACTTTGAGATTCCCTACCTGATTTAATTAATATTTATTAGAACAATGACAATATCGTTCTTCTATGAAGCATGACAGAGATATTTAATCGCTAAAACAAAGCAACCATAGTTAATGGATGAAAGAATAGCCAACTATATAAAAAATAGTCTTCGATGAAAAAAAAAGTGTCATGAAAAGAAATAATATTATGGCAATCTATGCATGAGTTGGAAGGATGTGCATACCATTCCCATTCAGTTATAAGGTCTTCCCCTCGTGCAATGCAGAAGAAACCAGCTTGGGGGACCAAGAAACTTCACCTTTTTTACCATTGAAGACGTGCTTGAATCCCACAGAAAAAATAATTTACCTAACCTGAGAGATGCTTTAAAAAATAAGACTCATAGAAACAAAAAAACAATAAACAAACATAAAACACACAAGTACAACCTTACAATCAAAATTTTGTGCTTATGTGTTTATTCACTTGTTGAAGACGATCAACAAGTGAATAAACATGAAGCTGCTTTGGCTTTAAGTATTGGATCTCTCCATGTCCCTAGTGAAATTATGTTATGGCATAATAGGTTAGGTCATCCTAGTTTTCCATATTTAAAAACCTTGTTTCCTTCTCTGTTTAAGAATAAAGATGTTAATTCCTTCCGCTGTGAAACCAATATGTTTGTTAAACACACTCGTGTTCCTCATTCAAGTCAGTCATACAAATCATCTAAACTGTTTTCATTGATCCATGGTGATATTTGGGGTCCCTCAAAGGTTAATAACATTTCAAGAACTAGATAGTTCATAACCTTTATTGATGATCACTCTCGGCATGTTGGGTTTACCTTTTAAAAGAAAAATCTGATGCTACATCAATTTTCAACAATTCCATAAAATGATACAAACCCAAATGCATCTTTGTAGGGTATTCTCAAAATCAGAAGGGGTATAAATGCTACTGTCCAGCCACTAAAAAAATGTTTGTTTCCTTAGATTTCTCTTTTTTTGAAGACCAACATTTCTACCCAAATCTCAATCTTCAAGGAGAGACATTAGGTGAAGATAGGCTTTGGGATTTCTCTATTCCTCTTCCTGTCATTTCCACCCCATAAGAAACACCACCAAACACAAATCCTCCAATTAGGTCACCAACAGAAATTGACTTGGAAAAAGGGGGAGATTCACAAACACCCAGTCAACAACAAACAGAGCTTCATGTTTATTCCCGAAGAAACAAACAGTCTCAAGAACTGCAGCCTTTCACGCACCAGCCGCGTTGCCAAGAGTCCAATCCGCGGGTAAATACTCAATCTGACACTGAAATGACTGATTTGTTGATACTTCAAGTCTCCCATCAGTAGTCACTAAGTCTATAGACCTGGACGTTCCAATAGCTTTCAGAAAAGGTGTAGGAGCATGCACACAACATCCTTTGTCTAACTACTTATCTTACAGTTGATTGTCACAAGCAATTCAAGCTTTCACAGAAAAAATTGAAAAGAATGAAGTTCCAAGAAGTATTCAAGAAGCTCTTGAAAGTCCAAAATGGAAGGCTGCTGTACTTGAAGAAATGAGAGCCTTAAAAATGAATGGAACTTGGGATGTAGTGGAGTTACCTAAAGGGGAGAGTTCTGTGGGATGCAAATGGGTGTTTACCATAAAAGTATAACTCAGATGGTGCAATAGAAAGGTACAAGCCTCGACTGGTTGCAAAAGGCTTCACTCAAACTTTTGGGGTAGATTACATTGTAACGTTTGCTCTAGTTGCAAAGTTAAATATTATAAGGGTGTTACTATTGCTAGCAGCAAATCTTGACTAGACTTTTTATGAGATGGATGTCAAAAATGCTTTCCTTAATGGAGAGCTTGATGAGGAAGTATATATGGATTTGCCCCCTGGTTTTGAAGGAGAAAATGGTGATAGGAAAGTGTGTAAGTTGAAAAAGTCCCAATACGACTTAATACAAATTTTGATTGTTTTGCAAAATTTGTAAAAAAGACAAGGGTACAATCAGGGCCAAACAGATCATACTCTTTTTTTCAAACACTCACAGAACGGAAAAAATACTATCTTGATCTTGTATGTAGATGACATCATATTAACCGGAGATGATACAGAAGAAATGGAGCGGTTGAAGAAGGTTCTTGGAAGGGAATTCAAAATCAAAAACCTCTGACAACTCAGATATTTCTTAGGGATGGAAATGGCAGAAGCAAGAGAGGTATTCTAATTTCCCAAAGGAAATACACATTAGACCTGTTAAAAGAAACATGAATGCTTAGTTGCAAGCCGACCGAAACACCCATAGATCTGAGCATGAAGTTTGGAAGAGCAGATGATAGAATTCCAGTTTATAGGGGAAGATACAACGACTGGTGGGAAGACTAATATATTTGTCTCACACGAGAACCTACATTGCATTCGCAGTTAGTGTAGTAAGCCAGTACATGCACTGTCCATTTGAAGAACATCTTGAAGCAAATTATTGAATCTTGAGGTATTTAAAAACTACGCCTGGTAAAGGCTTCTTTGAGAAAAATGAGATTAGAATGTGGAGGCTTTTACAGATGCAGATTGGGCAGGTTTTGTTGAGGACAGGAGATCCACATTCGGTTATTGTACAAAGGTTTTGGGAAACCTAGTTATTTGGAGAAGCAAAAAACAGTCAGTTGTGGCCCGAAGCAGCGCGGAAGCAGAATTTAGAGCTCTTGCACAAGGGACTTGTGAACTAATATGGTTAAAGAGGCTAATGGAAGAATTAAAAGTACCTAGCACGTATCTTATGAAGTTATATTGTGACATTAAAGCCGCAATAAGCATTGCGCATAATCCAGTACATCATGATCGAACAAAACACGTTGAAGTAGACAGACACTTTAACAAGGGGAAGATAGAAGAGGGTGTAATTTGCATGTCCTATGTGCCTACAAAACAGCAAGAAGCAGATGTGATAACAAAAGGGCTGCCTAAACCGAGCTTTGACGTGCTATTAGACAAGCAGGGAATGACAAACATCTATTCACCAGCTTGAGAGGGAATGTTGACAGCAATATCTCGTCTGTTATGGTGTTCTAGATTTTAAGAGTTAGTTTAGGGATTTATTTTTCTGTTTACTCTTCCCAGATTTGTAGCAGATTATTTCCTGATTTCTTGGTATTTTTTCCAGATTCTTAGATCTATTTTTAGGCTGTAAAACCTGTATATAATAGGATCCACCTTATTCAATAAAACCATATTAATTCATAGGAACATGCAAAATTCGTCAACATCTAATAGCCAAACAAATATTCTGATAAGGTGTAGTTTTAAGAAGACCAACATAGAACCTATCATTATAGCATTGAACAATAAATCACAAGAAATATGATAGTTTAATCCCAAAGAGTTTAATCAACTATATATAAACCCAGATTAACATCCATAAATAGATAAATCAAACGACAATATTCCAAAAGGGTAAAAGAGATAATCACACCTGACATTGTTCCCATCAATTTGAAATGAATCCAACTTCGATCCAAGCTTTGTAAGCTTTTCTCTTCGCGTTTCTAAATTTATAATCTTACAAAAGATTCATTCTTCCAAGACCTCTTATGCCTTTCAGCTTCAACTTGCAAACCCAACATATAAAAAATCAATATCCAACGTTCACAACGGTTTTTCTAAACCATTTAGGAGCTTTAAAATCTGCATCAGAAAACAGAATCTCTGAATCAGATGAAGAAATCACCAAAATGGAAGAGAACGGGAATCTCTCTTTACTTTTGAGAGAGTATATAAACAAATGAAAAAAAATGATCAAAGGTACTATTATAAAAACAATAGTTATAGGCCTTGATGAATAATCATACACCAACCGGCAGCAACAATTTCAGAGCAAATGTTAACTGAACAAAATCTGAGGAATCTACCAGAATATCGCAGAAAATCAAGTAAAATGACATAGATCGTGTTTGATTGGATACTGTAGAACTCCAAGTTTCCAACAGAGGGTCCACGTGATGAAATTTCGAGTTAAAGTCTCATTCTCCGAAACTGAAGCCTTGAAATACAAAATCTCAAAGAAACAGAACAGTAACATTTTTCCCAAACCCAAAATTTTCTTCACTCCTATCGTTTTAGTTCAAGATTCAAGATTGGAGCACTAGAAGCACCATTTCCAAAAGCTAATGAAGCAAACCCGACAACACCCACCAAGAACTAAACTGTCCCTAAGTTTCGAAACCCAAAATCAAGAACGCCCAATGCACTAAAGGCGGGCTGTGACGAAATGTTTTATGAGTATTGCAGGACTAGTACTACTTTCTCGCACAAAAATTTCTTTTACCTTCCTCCAACTTTATTTTCTCTTCAATTTTCCAGCGAAAAATTTGAGAACATCTAGCCACTCGGCGTCTTGCTCAGTCACGCACGTTAAGTTGACACCCAGCCTAGCTTTCTTGTTTCTCCCATTAAGCGGAGCCCCTTTATTAAATGATTCATGCTTGGGTCCTAATCAGCGCACCCACCAAGCCACCGACACCAACTACTCTCGATATTTATTACTACTGACTAGCCTAGCTCACCACTCATTAGCAAAGTATTTTATTATAGAGTAAGTTAATCGGTTTATCATGTCATCACATCACAGTGGAGTGGTCACATTGCTAATCCTTTATTCATAAACCCTTACATGCAGTGTATCTAACTCACCACAACTAAGCTAGAGATAAAAACATAACATAAACTCACGCTAACTTACATAGATTTCATTTTTAGAAATCATGCAGTTCATTACGAAATAAAGCACAAAAAGTAATCCCAAAAAATTCATAATAAACTGCATATTGATTGTAAAGCAAAACTGATGAAGAATAGAGGTCTAGTTGATTATTCATTGGATAAGAGAAAAACTCGTAATTACAGATTCACCTGTTGAGGATGATAGAAGATAGAGCCTTCTAAGAAGAGGCTCAATGAATATACACTCTTGAGTTTTTCAATATGTGATGACTTGATGTCATTATAAGGGAGCTAACAATCTGAATACGTGCTTTCTGCCACAAATCTACGCCCACAAAGTAAAAGGACTTAAAATTTTGAAAAGTCTCATCATAAAACTTCAAAAGCTTTATATGAAAACACAAGCTAAAACAAAAAACCATAGTTAATTGATGACTATTTATTAGAACAATGACAATATCGTTCCTCTATGTAGCGTGACAGAGGGTAGCTTTCCTTTTCTTTTCTTGTTTTGGTGTGAGACTAGAGTTTGGTATCTAATAAAAATAAAGCAGGGTCATTGTGTAATACACAATCAACAGAATGGATTGCGACTTTTTAAAAATAGTTGAAGTATTTAAAACAAAATCAGTCTTCTAAAACTAACATTTAGTTAACATATGGGTATGTAACATAAAGGAAAACAGTTCATTCCAATCAATTTATTTAAAAGGGATTGAAAGAAATAAAATGAATGGCAAAAGAAGGAAGTAAATACACCAGAATAAAATCGATTAAGGAAAGTCCTTTGTGTAATACATAAACTACGGAATGAATTACGACTTCTTATAAGTAGTTCAATCATTTAAAACAGAATCAGTTTTCTAAAACTAACATATAACAAGGACATAGGTAAATAACATAACGAAACAGCTCATTCCAATCACTTTATTTAAACGGAATTGAAAGAAATAAATCAATGGGCAAATAAGGATAGACAAAGAACACCGTAAATAAGTTTGAATATAGAGTACACACCAGAAATGTTGATTGGGAAAACTCATCAAAATTCTTACATTACTCAGTAGTCTGAACAAGGGTGGATATATAAGTTCAGTTCATGCACGACAGATGTTCTATTTAAACAAAACAAATTAAACTCAATTGTAATGAGCTAATAATCCAATATATCTTGCAGTTGAAGTTTTCACCTTGAAACAAACGCTAATGTTAATAAAAGATCAACGTACCAAAAAAGGACGCCTTATCATTTTCATATTCTAAATCTTGCAGAATCATCTCCAGCTGGTCAAATACAAAAACAAAAAAAACATGATAAGGAAGAAGAGACAACAGGCGACATCAAATAAAATGTTTTAACCGCTAAAACAAAACAACAATAGTTAATGGGTAAAAGAATAGACAACTATATTAAAAACTAAAAGGCTGTCATGATAGGAAATAAAATTATGGCAATCATCGATGCAAGGAATCCTAACTTGGAAGGATATGCATACCACTTTTCCATTCGTTATAAGGTCTTCTCGCTCCACACGCTTCGAGGACCAAGAAACTTCACCATTTTTACCGTTGAAGATGTCCTTGAATCTCACACAAAAAGTACTTTAACTAACCTGAGAGATATGTATAAAAATAAGAGAACTCATATAAAACCCACAAACAATTAAACAAACATAAAACACACATGTACAACCTTCTAAAAATTGTGCCGCTACGAGCTGCAACAACCTTCCCCTCATGCTCAAGATAGTTGTAACAAGTTTTCCTATCCATACTTGTCAACTAAAAGCCACCCAACCCTCTTTTTTTCCTTTTTTTTCTTTTTCCTTTCCTTTTTTTTATTTTTTTTTCTTTTTCCGTTTTTTCCCTTCTTTCCTCATTTTTTTTTCTTTTGTTTTCTTTTTTTCGTTTTTCTTTTTCTTTTTTTTCTTTTTTCTTTCTTTTGCCCTTTCTTCATCAATAAAGTTTTAGCTTCTATCCAAAAGCCAGACAAATCTGAAAATTACAAAAAAATGTCGTGGTTAAGTTAGCGGTCCAAATGAAATAAAAAAACATGAAAAAATATTTGAGCAATAATTGATCACCTTTCATCATCTCTAGTCTCAAAGTATATGAATCAGAGAATGACTGAATCTGTCTCCATACAAGATTTTGATATTCTCTGGTTGATTTGATAAATAATATCAGCACAATGACATTAATGTTCCTCCTTTGGCTCACTGAATAAACACACTGAGTTTTTCAATATGTGATGACTTGACATCATTATGAGCAAGCAAAGAATCTGAATACGTGCTTGCTGTCACGAAGGAAAAGAAGTTAATTTTACAATAACTTTTCCACAGGATGAATTTTGAGAAATCATATCGCAAAACTTGAAAAACTTTAAAGAGATACGACTGCATCTTCTTTTAAGTTTCCACTTTCAGCTAGAATTCAAGATAGATACATTAGATCTTGATTAAAAATCATGAATTTTTTAACATAATCATGCCATGTGTGTTTTGAAGATATACTCAACAAATAATATTCAGCATGTGTAGTTCTGAAAGGGAAAAAATGGATTTCAAAAGTTTCTCCATCTATAAGTTTCTTTTTAAGATATTATAGATAGAGGGGATATATGTGAGAAAATCAAAGCATATTTTGAGCATCGATAATGACGAGGAAGAACTGTAAACAGAAGCCGGTTAAAAAAATTTGTAAAGAAGAAAAAGAAAGAAAACATTACTGATAAGATAATGTGAAATACTCCAAAATGAGTTGAGCATTACAGAAACAATGACAAACAAGATACAAATACTGCAAATCTCAATACATAGATAAATCAAACGAGAGTATTCCAAGAGGGTCAGAGAGATAATCACACCTGACATTGTTCCAATCAATTTGAGATGAATCCAGCTTCGATCCAAGCTTTATAAACGTTTCTCTTCCCCTTTCTAAATCTATAATCTTAAAAAAGATTCATTCTTCCAAGACCTCAAGCCTTTCAACTTCAAGTTGCAAACCCAAAATATAAAAAATCAATATCCATACAATGGTTTTTCTAAACCATTTTAGAGCATTGAAAATCTGCATCAGAAAACAGCATCTCTGAATCAGATGAAGAAACCACCAAACGGCAGACAACAATCTCTCTTTACTTCTACAGAGTATATAAACAAATGAGAAAATTTTAGAGCAAACAATTTCAGAGAAAAAGTTAACTGAAAGAAATCTGAGGAATCTACCAGAATATATCGCAGAAAATCAAGTAAAATAACGGAGATCATGTTAGATTGGATACTGTAGAACTCCAACAGAGGGTGGACATGATGAAATATGAGCGCCAAAAGTAAACCCAGCAAAACAGTAGGAACAATACCTCTAATTTTGTGAAAGAGACCATTTCGAGATATAGTCGAATCCTCCGAAATTGAAGCCTAGAAATACAAAATCATCTCAATGAAACAAAACAGTAACATCTTTCCCAAACCCAAAATTTTCTTCACTCCTATCGTTTTAGTTCAAGATTCAAGATTGGAGCACTAGAATAGTGACATTATAAAGAGCTAAAATAGAAAACCACAAAAGCCTTGGAGAAGTGATCCCACATTTACCAAATACATTGTCACAAAAGCATCATTTCCAAAAGCTAAAGAAGCAAACCCGATAACACCCACCAGAAGTCCAGAGGAGAGACTGAGAGAGAGGGGGAGGGAGAGAGGAGAGAGGGGGGAGGTAATTAAACAGAAAAGGTTGAATTGATAAATAACTACCTCCAATGCACTGAGACCAAAAACATTATCTCATCCATCCACCTAATTTCTCTGTTTACGGTTTTTTTTGTTTCTGCACCCTGGAAATTGAAATAACTAATCTATTAAAGAGAGTGTGCGCTAATGAAAAAGAAAGAGAACCGTAATAAGTGGCATAGTTTGACAAAATTCAAACTGAAAAACATAAATCAGTTGGACGAAAACACTATTCTAAAAGTATGTGGAAAAATCAAAATCTTTTTCCAAACCAAAAAACAAGGAAAAAGTAAACTGAAATCTCAACAAGAAAATATGAACCACTATGATTTTCACTTAATATTTTACATGAGATGAATGCTCAAACCATAATATCAGATTTTGCCTCATACCCTTTAAGCACATAAAAACGAAATGCTTACTCAGCAAGACATGCTTACTCAGCAAGAACAAGATGCACAACATCAGAATAAAAAAATGCCTATAAAAGATAGAAATAACAAGAATAATAGAAACAATCATATTCTCAAAATCTTTTTCCAAAACAAAAAACAAGGAAAAAGTAAACCGAATCTCAACAAGAAAATATGAACCAACATGATTTTCACTTAATATATTTTTACATGGGATGAATGCTCAAGCCATAATATCAGATTTTGCCTTAACCCTTCAAGCACATAAAAACTACATGCTTACTCAGCAAGAACAAGACGCACAACATTAGATAAAAAAGAAAAAAGAAAATGCCTATTAAAGATAGAATAACAAGAATGATAGAAACAATCATATTCTCAACAAGAAAAACTACAACAGAACAAAATGACAGACATAGAGACATAGAGACAGAGATAGATAGATAGATAGATAGATAGAGAGAGAGAGAGAGAGAGAGGTGACGAGAGGGAGAGAGTGAACGACGAGGAAAGTGAGTGCGGGAGAAGGGAGATGGAGGGATAGACTAAGGAACGGAGATAAAGAGGTATTGAAAGAAAAAAATGGGAGAAAGAGGTGACAGATAGTGAGAGAGAGAGAAAGGAATATGATAGTTTAACCCTGATGAGTTTAATCAACTATACACCATTTGAAATGCGAAGCACTAGAGAATTTAGACTAGCGTCCATAAATATTTTTCCAAGGGCATATATATTGAATATTTTTCCTTTTTCCAAACCAAAAAACAAAGCAAAAGTAAAACCGAATCTCAATCACAAAAACATGCACCAACTTGTTTTCACTAAATATTTTAGATGGGATGAAAGATTTTTCCTTATCTAAGCATAAATAAAGCAACATTCTTACTCGTTTAAAAACAAGAGAGAGAAATGCCTCTAAAAGATAGCAATCACAAGAATAACAGAAAAAGTGACAATCTCAACTAAAAACTCTAACATAGCTGAATAGAAATAAACCACACTTATACCATACAAAAAATACAACAAACCTTAAAGGAACCAAGAAACTCACCAGCTCTTGATACTTGCAATAGCATTTTATGGCAGGATCCAACTCGCCACAACTAAGAAAGATATAAAAACATAACCCCCAAGTCTTAACCAAGAACGACAAAGATTACACTGCAAATCAAAGAAAATGGAAAGGCGAACATCAGTTATGATTTAATGTAGAAAAGCATAAAGTTCATTACAAAAACATGAGGTTCTTGTCAATATAAACTCATGTTCACTGACAAAAAGTAATGCAGAAAATTCATAATAAAATACACAATTGATTGTAAAGCAAAACTTAAAAAGAATAAAAGTCTAGTTGATTGTTCATTGCATAAGAAAACACTCATTAGTTATAGATTCACCTGTCGAGGCAGATGGAAGATAGAGCCTTCTAAGCAGAGGCTCAATGAATATACACAGTGAGTTTTTCAATATGTGATGACTTGACGTCATTATGAGCAAGCGAACCACCTGAATACGTGCTTGCTGCCACAAAGGAAAAGAAGTTAAGATTACAATCACTTTTACACAGGTTGAATTTTGAAAAATCTTCTCGTAGAACTTTATAGCTAAAACAAAGCAACCATATTTAATGGATGAAGAATAGATAACTACGTCAAAAAGTAAAAGGTTGTCATGAAAACCAATAAAATTATGGCAATCTAAGCATGGAATCCTACAAAATAGAGACATCCCTTCAGTTGATAATTATATTAAGTTGGAGGATGTGTATACCACTTCACCATTTTTCCGTTGAAAATGGGTTTCATTCCTACGCAATAAGTAATTAACCTAACTTGAGAGATATGCTTTAAAAAATAAGAAGACTCGTATTAAAAACCACAAAAACAATTAAGAAAATATAAAACCTACATGTAGAACCTTGCAAAAATTATGTTGCTACGTGCCGTAACCAAATTCTCCTCATACTCCAGAAAAGTCGTAATTAGTTTTCAGGAGCAAGTTTACCATCCATACTTGTCAACCAAAAACCACCCAAATCTTTTTTTCTCTTTTTTTCTTTTCCTGTTCTTTTCTTCTTCTTTCCTGTTTTTTCCTTTTCTTTTTCTTTTTCCTTTTCTTTTTTTCTTTTTCTTTCTTTTTTCTTTTTTCCTTTCTTTTGCCCTTTTATCATCAATATTCTTATCAAAAAGTCACCCAAATCTGGAAATCACAAAAAAAAAATTGTCATGGTTAACTTAGAGGTCAAAATGAAATAAAAACCCACGAAAAAAATAGCAATAATTCATCACCTTTCATCATCTCTAGCCCCAAAGTATATGAATCAGGGAAGGATTGAATCTGTCTCATCCAAGATTTTAATATTCTCTGGCTGATTTGATAATTAAATATCAGAACCATACACAATAACGTTCCACTATGAAGCACGACGAAGAGTAAATGATAGGAGTTTTCCTTTTCTTTTCTTCTTTGGCGTAAAACTAAGGTTTTGCAACGATAGAAACAAAGTAATGCAGGGTCTATTGTGTTACACACAATCTATGGCATGACCAACATGCAAAACTCATCAACATCTCATTGGCAAACAAATATTCCTATAAATAAGGTGCAGTTTTAAGATCAACATAAGGTGGAGTTAAAATAATAAATTAGAAGACCCAGACTAACATCCATGAATATTTTCTCTGTTGGTATCTTTTTTGGTTAAACACTTACCAAATTCAAATTCTAAACTAAATTAAAAAAAAAACGCATTACTTGGAAGAAAACATTGTTGTAGAAAGTTAGGGAAAAATCAAAATGTGCTTCCAAAGCAAAAAAAAGGCGAAAATAAAACCGGATCTCAAGCAGCAGAATCAAATCATAGATTTCAGACAATACCTGAAGTTCAAGTCCAAGCAAAGTTTTCAAACAACTACGAATACTTGCAATGGCATTTTATGGCAGGAACCAACTCGCCACAACTAAGTACGAGATAAAAACGTAACCCCCCAAGAATAACCTAGCACGACCAAGTTTACATGGCAAATCTGAGAAAACGAAAAAGTCCAACATCAATTTATGATTCAATGTAGAAAAAGCATGTGGTTCTTTTCAATATAAACTCATGTTTACGAGCATAGCTTTCATTTTCAAAAAATAAAAGCACAAAGTAATCTCAGAAATATAAACTGCATATTGATTGTAAAGCAAAAATTAAAAAGAATAGAGGTCTAGTTGATTATTCATTGCATAAGAAAATACTCATAGTTATAGAGTCACCTGTTGAGGTGGATGGAAGATAGAAGCAGAACTTGAGTTTCTCAAAATGTGATGATTTGACGTCATTATGAGGGAGCAAACAAGCTGACTTCGTGCTTGCTGCCACAAAGGAAAAGGAGTTAAGATTATAATCACATTTACACAGGTTGAATTTCGAAAAATGTTATCGTAAAATTTCAAAAGCTTTAGATGAAAACACAAGCTAAACAAAACAACCTTAGTTGATGAATTAAAAAATAGGCAGTCATGTGAAAATATAAAAGTTCGTCATGAAACGCATTAAAATAATGGCAATCTATGCATGGAATCCTATAAATTAGTGACATCCATTTAGTTGATAATGATAATATTAAGTTTCGAAAAATGTTATCGTAAAATTTCAAAAGCTTTAGATGAAAACACAAGCTAAACAAAACAACCTCAGTTGATGAATGAAAAAATAGGCAGTTATGTGAAAATATAAAAGTTTGTCATGAAACGCATTGAAATAATGGCAATCTATGCATGGAATCCTATAAATTAGAGACATCCATTTAGTTGATAATAATATTAAGTTGGAAGGATGTGCGTACCACTTTTCCATTCAGTTATAAGGTCTTCCCGCTCGTGCAATGCGGAAGAAACCCACTTGGAGGACCAAGAAAATTCACCATTTTAACAATTGAAGATGCGCTTGAATCCTACACAAAAAGTAATTTACTATGAAGCATGACAAAGATATTTAATCGCTAAAACAAAGCAACCATAGTTAATGGATAAAAGAATAGCCAACTATATAAAAATAAAGTCTTCGATGAAAAAAAAGTGTCATGAAAAGAAATAATATTATGGCAATCTACGCATGAGATGGAAGGATGTGCATACCATTCCCATTCAGTTATAAGGTCTTCTCCCTCGTGCAATGCAGAAGAAACCAGCTTGGGGGACCAAGAAACTTCACCATTTTTACCATTGAAGACGTGCTTGAATCCCACAGAAAAAATAATTCACCTAACCTGAGAGATGCTTTAAAAAATAAGACTCAGAGAAACCACAAAAAATATAAACAAACATAAAACACACATGTACAACCTTATAAAAATGGTCGCTATGAGCTGCAACAACCTTCCCCTCATGCTCAAGATAGTCGTAGTAAGTTCTCCCATCCATACTTGTCAACAAAAAGCCACCCAAATCTTTTTTTACCTTTTTTTTTCTTTTTTCTTTTCTTATTTTCTTCTTAAATTTTTTTCTTTGTCATGAAATGCATGTGAAGAGTAAACGATGGGAGTTTTTCCT